>OMLB01051606.1:4337-15306 GCA_900302555.1 Myripristis jacobus
ACAGACAAAAACACACAGACACTAGTGCATTGGGATTAGGAAGTCCTATTGGTAATTTGCGTGTATCATTAGGTATAATAATAATAATAACATAATAGGTATAACAGCTGATGTGGATTATACTGTTTTTACCTTGCGGATCTAATAGTCTAATCTGTTTCTCTAGCACATTGAGAGTAGGGCTGCATGATTTTGACAGAATTTCATGCCTCAATATTCATGCCAAATATCTTCATAGTGATACGATATATGATACGACTATGGATTCCCACTTATTTGAAATTTTATGTGTGGCAACAGTGTAAATTCTTGAAAAACAGCTTAATAATTCCAAATGGATGTAGAGAATACAGTTGTTAGTATTATATTGATCAGAGCAGACCAATCAAATAAATAAAGAAAAATTAAAATCAAACATTTTACTGCAGCCAACAGCTTTGACACGGTTGCACCGTTGTTTTATGGCTGCAGTATTACATGACGTAGAAAATCCATCATCCATCAGTCTCGTCCATCATTTAATCACATTTTTTCTTGCTTCTTCCTGAGATTTTTACTTACTTAGGTATTAAGTAGCTGGCTTCAGGTTAATTTAATGCATATACTGTGGGTTCATTATTATGCATCCACCATTAACAACGTAAATATCTCTTCCTAATGCAGGATCATGGCTGACTGTGCAGAGGCAGATGCTGACTTCTCTTGGAAATCCTGCTGGACTTCACCTGTGACGAGAAAAAGAAAAACGGACCGCAAGAGGGACAAAAAAGGGTTCAAAGACAAGAGCAATGTCACCCTGAAAAAAGACTGCAGCATTCAAAAGAAGAAGAAAAAGAAAAAGTCCAAATATAAAGAGGTGATTAAGGCAAAGACGGCCGAGAAGAAAGGGAAGAAGAAAACGAAGGTGCCGTTAGAACTGGATGACAGATTTCTACTCATACAGGGCAGCCATGTTTCCGACCCCATGCCGCAGAGGATCAGACCTGAGCAAATTATTGCCGTCACACCTGCAGCATCTAATTTATGCAGCTCTACACCTGAGAGCCTGAACTGTGACTTCCTCCCCAAGCAGAAAACAAAAAACAAAAAGAAAGTGTCATTTGATTTATCGCCAGGCTACATTCGTGTCAAACGTCCTAAAGTAGTCTCTCCGCCACCTAAATCACCCAAAGACAAAATCCTCTCCGAGAGCAAAGTGGTTGGAGATGAGAGCTTGTTACGCGGCACAGTGACAACGAGGCAGAGCCAGAGTCAGCCACAGGATAATGACTCTCAGGGCACTGGAGATGACGCCAGCAGCCAGGACCTCTTCATCACCCAGAAGACATTCAGGACATCAGCCTGGGAGCCGTCCAGCGGAAAAACCCACCAAGAGGGGCTCTTTGTGGATGTCACCCAGCCTCAGAGAGACAAGGAGATCCAGAGGTCTCCTCCACCGCTTCAGCCCACAGACAAGGCATTCTTGCTTCCGCCGATGTCAAGAGCAAACACTTCCACTCAGACGGAGAACTTCTTTACCGCTCAGCTCTCCTCTTACCTCACGTTCTGCCATCAAAGTAGAGTGACGGAGAGCTGTGAGGACTTGAGACCGTTAGACCTGAGTCTGCCACAAAGAGCCAGGTCTTTTCTGTACGCAGTGAAGATTCAGGACAAGCGTGCTGACCAGGAGCGATCTTCTTCACCGGTGGATGTGAAACTGGAGAGGAAACCCAGATGGGATCCGTTGTATTCCTCAGGAGTGAAGGACAGTAATGAAAAAGAGGCTGATGGTCAACACCTGTGGTCTTGCAGCGCACGGCAGCGAGACGAGCCCACCGCCAGCCCTCAGTCAAAGTACGAGCCCAAGTCCTCAGACACCTTGACCTCCAGCGAGGACAACGAGCCCAGCTGGCGCAGCAGCAAGATGGACCTGACTCAGGTGATATGATAATCCACAATACTGTATTTCTATCTCTCCCTTCACTTACATGGTGCCCAAAACAGCTTCCAAAGTAACCCTTTAACTATATCAACAAACTAAAAAACGGATTATGCTAATATACTGCAGGAAATGTGCTTACAATGAATAAGTAACAAAAACAACATTTTTAAAAAGGTGTTTTTTGTTATGAAAAATAACCAAATTTCCATAGGCATCACACCTCGAACAAAAAAACAAAAACACAACAAACAAAACAGACAAAACAAAACAAAACAGCTGGATGTCTCAGTTGAAATTTTATTTTCAGTTTTCCTAGATGACATTTTCCCATACATTACAAAACATTGCCATACTGCAACTTGTAGTGAATAGCAAAGTCCAGCACAAGATGAGCAAAATCATGAAATCTTACAACTTTGAAATGATTAACTTAAATGTTACCAAAATTTTGACAGAAACTTTAGGCCCTATGTGTGAAGTATTGTGATCTATTAGTTTACAATGGCACTTTTGTAGTATAAATGACAGCAAATTTTGCTGCCTCTCTCATTTGCATAGTGCCAGTTTTTTCTTAGACTCTATAAAGTCCAGAAATATGTGCTGTTACACCTGAAAGGAACCAGGAAGTGCAGCGAGGTTTTCTCCTTCATGTGATGTGTGCATAGTGTAACTGAAGTCACTGTTCAGTAGTTTTCCTTTGTGTTCAGGTCAGAGCGGTCCAGATGAGACTGAACGAGTCCTTCTTCTTCAAGACAAAGGGGGAGGGTCGATCCCCGAGACCGGAGTCCCCGCTGATGAAACTCAACCAGAGCAGCAAGCAGAAGAGCAGAAAGAGCCACTGAGGTTTTCTCACCGCACAGAGAGAAACTCACCTGTCAGGTTGTTTGGTTGGTCCTTCTTTCAGTGGACTCTCTCCAAGTTCAGTTTCAGCCACATCTGCAGTTCACTCACTGCGTTATGCTTGGACGTTCAAAGTATTTTAGGAGAAATCAGTCATTTTAAGACTAATCAATCATAAATGGGTGCATTCAACCATAATGCATCCATTTATGATTTAAAAAAAAAAACAGCTTCAAAATAAGAAAAACAGTAATCTCCCATTAGAACTGAATGGATTTCGATATGGTGTCATTCCCGAAAAATTTCCTCATTTTGTGGGTGATAATGAGTCACTTCACTTGTTCATTAGTTGTGTTGGATGTCAAATTGAATATTGTTTGTAAGACAACTCTATTTTGTTCATGAGCGAGTGCTTTTCATTGTTATCAGAAAACTTAAGCACATAAAATTAATTTTGTAACTCAGTCTATGTTACGGTCAGCTATGAATATGGTATTATCAATTTAAGATTATTAAAAAAGAGAAAAGTTCACAGAATGCAGAGTTGATCTATGAAGCACCTTTGAACACACACACTCCGCTTCCCCAACTAACCTGAGTTTCAAGTTAAGTCCAACACGCTCAACATTCAAATGATCTTTATTCGTTTAAATCTCCGTAGCACTATAGATTTGTAATTTACCATTTCATTTACACACAACAGCTGACCGTGCACTTCTGCTCCAACACTGTGAACTTCAACCATATGCAGAAACAGAGCAAAGTCTGAACAGACACAGAGAGTTACTGAATCAAGTTGAACCAGCCAAGTAGTAACTTATTGAATTACCCTATTTAACTTAATAAGGACTCTTTACTTAATTGCACTACACCACCAAATTGTCTTTTGTAAAACCCAACTGAGCACCACCATCCAGTAATCCATTATTTATCAGTCTCACCAAACCACAACAACAAATATTATACTGAATACAGTAAAGGAAAAAACTACCTTCATTTTTTTTTTTAACAAAGTTATACATCTTCAATCTGCATTTCAGGATTTATTTTGATATGACATGTTTACATTTACTTTTTTGTGCACCCACATCCCCTCACCAGCAGCTGTATTTAAGGGCAGATGTTGTTCCTGTGACCGAGCAGCAGCAGCAGCAGCAGCAGCATTTGCTAGTTGTGTCTGAACAGTTTGATGCCCATCCAGCTCCACAGGTGGAAGAAGACGTAGACGGGGATGGTGACAGGCAGCAGCAGGCTGTAGAAGCACAGACTGCTGCTGCTGGTGCAGCCCTGGGGGAAGTTCTCGTCCACAGCGGCGGAGAAGAACAAACCACACAGAGACACGATGGGCACCAGCACCACCAGGTTGGACAGGGAGAACATGCTGCTGCTCTGACACCTTAAAACAATCCAGTATCTTAGCAGCACAGCAGTGTTTGTGTGTGATCAGAGTTTGGACTGAAGGTGTGTGAGGCTGTCTCTATCCCTGTGTTGGTTCAGCTGGAGCGTCTTTACAGATGAGTCTGGCCTCCTGAGGGATCATGTTAGGGATGCCGTCAGTGATGGGGTAGGCGATGCCGAGCTCCTCGTTGATCAGCTCGTTGGTCTCAGGCTCATACCTGAGGAAGAACAAGCAAACAGGACAACATCAGTGTTAAACTGCCTATAGGCAGGTTATATTTTATGTAAAGGGATTATGTTAGGTCGTCAATGAGACACATAAAGCACCTGACAAACACACTTTGGTAACAATTACTCTTATCATTTCTTGGAGGTTTAAATTACTGGGGTCAAATGTAAAAAAAAGAAGTTGGTACATTTGAAGGTAACAGGGATGTTAATGCATTCTAACTACTTTTATATTTCAATATGCTCTTTAAAAGTATCTTCTAGTGGTATTTTCCTTCTGAAATCTCAGGTAAATGGTGTTTAATATCGTAAAGCTCAGCCATCTTCCATATAAAACGAATGCTACCTCATGCTAAAGAGTGACGCTTGACTGTAGATTATTAAGGTTATGGAACAAGCTGACATTTTTGTCATTTCCCAAAGACTTCACATTGAGTTTGTCAGCACATGTTGTCAGTAGTTGTGTCGTGTTTATCACCTGAGCGGCTGTTTGGACAGCGGACACACCAGGAGCCGGAGCAGGGCGGCATCCACAGGCGGCGGCGCTTTGTCCTTGCCGTCGCTGAAGCCTCTGAGCGGCACGGAGGCGGAGGCTACAGCCCGCAGGACAGGAGCATGTCTCACCGAGAGCTGAACACGACCGGTTTCTGTCGCTAGCTTACACAAAACATGACGAAACATGACCAAACAGCGAGATGCTAAAAGTCCCAAACAGGAAGTTCCCGTAAGGATATAACATTGGTGTAACCAAAATGTAAGCCCCGACCTGCTGCTCAGTCAAAAGTTCCGCTTCCTACTCTTTTTTTCTTCCTCCAGTGTCAAGCGGGTTATTTCAGTCCTTATTCATATAATAACTTATTTTAAAATTTCACTTTTTGTTATTACTATTATTTTTTTTTTTTTTCAGCAATGCTCATTTTTTTGGAATATTTGTGTAACTTGCACTTTTGTCCGCGTGGTGTCAGTATTGCACTGTTGAGCTCCAACCTTTTCATAATGACCTAACCTACCCAAATGTAGTAAAATAAATGATGAAGTGAGTTAATAAAAAATGCATTACAAATCAACAATTAATTATTGGTTTAATTTAATTACAAGAAACAGCCTAAAACAAACAAAGCATTACTTTCATTAACTGTTTTATGATTGTAAATTTTAGTTTAAGGCGAATCTGTGCTCCTAAAATCAGATCCCTTATAGACTACACAAAGTGGAAGAAAGTAGAAGTACATATTTTGTGAATGCAACAGTCATTGTTTGAGCTGAAGTTATATTTAAGCCCTGCAGACGTGGTGAACATGATTTCCCAGCAGGTTAAATCTCGCCTATACAATATTAAATACTGTCAGAGAGGCCTGTGCCAGCCAGAGCAGAATACAATCCCCACCCATATGGCCAAAGATATTGCTCTGAGACTTTCTTGGCAGGGCCCCAACGTGTTTTAAAACAGCTCCTGGCTTTAATATATCCCACTGCTCTGTACATGACAGACCTGCTAATATGTTTTTGCTCGCCACCAGGCTTTGAATACAGCAGTGTGGCTCAGAGGCTGTGCACCTTTCGGAGCCGGGTGTGTTTACTCATGAGAGGAATCCATCATCTCTGACAGAGAGTGTCTCATTTTCCTGGGAGCACTGGGGCTGAATTAATACAAAAATTGAAAAAAAAATCTCATGTAAAGCTTAGATGTGCAGAACTACTGTGGCTGAATGATGGATTGATTGATAACTATTATTGATCCCCAGTGGGAAATCATATTGATTTTATCATATTACAAAATACACACATTTAGGAATATAATGGCTGCAGAGCTCCTGAACCATCCTGAGGAACATAGAGGAAAAGCCTGGTGTTATACCTTCCTCTTCCCTCTAGGGATTCTCGGTAAGGCAAACGATGGGATCCCACACTGAGTTAAAGGCATACTTCAGCCATAATAAATCATTATTTATATCAAGCACTCACTGGGCACTGCCCACAGTCTTCGACAAAGACAACTTTACCCACAAGCCTTCATGGTAAACTCATATTCCAAAAAAACACCAGCCATTTCTGATCCAATGGAAAGAATCAGCGCTGTTATTTTACAAATTCACAACACGAAAACACATTTTACAGAAAAGTGGTCTCTGCACCTAGATATGAGTGAAAATCTGTGTGTTTGGGAAATACTGACCAACGACTGGATACCAGAGACTTAGATTATAAAGCACGACAAATATGAGCTTTTTAAACAGAACTTTTGATCGTATTTTGCTTTTGTAAAATTTTTATTTTTTGCCATTGGATCAGAGGTGGCTACTTGTGAGTAAAAAAAATCCTCATCTAGGGTTGAAGGCAGCACCTGGTTAGTACTTGGTAAAAAAAAAAAAAAAATAGGCATTATGGATGAAGTTTCCCTTTAAATCCAAGCTGACCTTCCTTTGTCAGCCCTTCAATCATGATGTTGCACATGTTGATGCGAACAGAGTCAAGGACAACTGTGTGAATCATCCCATAGTGACACACTGAGGTCAGTCACACCAGGAAACTACGAGAGCCATGCAGGGTAAGTCCTTGATGGACCTTATAGGTTGCACTGCCCTGACTAATATATTGAAACATCCTGGAGGCTCTAGCAGGACTTGGGAATTACATGCAAAAGCTCACACTTCCCCAGTGATCACACAGCCCCCACACCACCAGATGTGTTGTTACTTGGCAGGAAAGCTAGCGAGGCCCCTGCCAGGGCTATTACAATACTAATAAGTTCTAAGCTTTGTGGGAATAGAAAGAGAGCCCTCATAACAGCTCTCCCATTGCATCAGCACAGACACACTACAGATACTATGCAACACTGCTGCATTAAATTGGCTGATGGCATCAGACCTGGCAACATGCATGGGAGTCATTCCTGTGTTCTCAGGATCCTATGTTCCCCATATTTATATGGCACATGATGGGAACAGGCACATAACAGGTCCTGTGTTCCCACTGTGCTATGTTCCCCAGTTCTACATGTGTGTTTTCCCAGGATCCGATGTTCCTAGGGTCCCAGGGTCCCAGGGTCCCAGGGTCCCATGTTCCCAGGGTCCCATGTTCCCAAGGTCCCATATTCCCAGGGTACAACGTTCCCAGGTTCCCATGTTCCCAGGGTCTTATGTTCCGAGAGTCCCGTGTTCCCAGGGTCCCATGTTCCCAAGGTCCCATATTCCCAGGGTACAATGTTCCCAAGGTCCCATGTTCCTAGGGTCCCATGTTTGCAGGGTCTTATGCTCCCAAGGTCCTTAGTTCCCAAGATCTTCCCAAGGTCTCAGATTCCTGAAGTTATATTCTCCCAATGTCCTATGTTTCCAAGGTCCTATCTTCCCCAGATCTATATAGCACATAATGAGAAACTGGAAAATATGTTCCACAGTGCTGTATATGGTGGGTCAGGGTTTTGGTTAATGTGTGCTAACAGAATATTAAACTGGGAAACATGGTTGGCATAAGGGAACATACGACCCTGGGAACATAAGACCTTGGGAACATGGATAAGCTCCCCAGGTATGTGCAAAAAGCCATATGCCCCAGTTGAGAAATAGTTTGTTTTATTCTCTGTGGTGTTTTCTGCATGGAAAGGATCCTTAGAGACAGTGAGTGACACAGCATTCACACCCAACTTCTTTTCATGCTTCTCCTCAGTTTGTGGGACTGTGAGAGAGAGTTCAGTGTGATCATCCGGCAGCAGAGCAGTGAGAGGGCTTTCAGAGCCTGGTATCTTTTGACAGACTCTTTATCAAGCCCACTCCTCCTGGTGATATTTGGCAGATCTTTTATCAATTCCACACCTCTGCTGACCTTTCACAGCCACTCACCTGCACACAGAAAGCCTTCCCGCTGACAGCTGAGCAACAAGAGTTCGAGGTGATGAGATGTCTGACTGCTTCAGGTCAGGTTTTTCAGCTTTGTTTTGCTAGCTAGTATTGGGGAGGCATGTTCAATACTAAGAGTGATATGCTCCGTACAGCAGCAGCAGCGGCTCACAGCTGTCACAGCCCTGTGGTGATGTTTGACACTTCTTTTATCTCTTCCCTCCTTTTATGTGTTTTTTAAAACCAGGCATCTGTCATGGTGATGTTGATTGAGTAAAGTCAGTGAAGTTGAAATCCCTAAAACCCCTTAATTTCCACTTAAGTAGCGTCAAAGTTAGGAAAAAAAATGTTTTCAATAATTGTATGACAACATACTTACTGTGTATCTGCTGGTTGCAGTGCTCCATTCAAACATCACACTTACATTGAGTGAAATATTGAAACCCAGGACGCTATTGTTACATCAAATGCAAAATATCTAAATGTCTTGTGCATCATCTTCTACAAATTTTGCTGGATTTAAGCAGCACATATTTGGTCGAGACTAGTATACCCACCTCTTTCACTTGGTATGATAAAGTATTCCCACTTTGTTAGCCCAATTACCATCGACCCATATACTGCACTTATGCTAATGTCAAATTATGCATACCTCCTCTGCCTTTCTCCCTCGATTACCACCATGATAATGAGGTAAAACGCTTCATTTCAGCATCTTACAGCTTTAATCTTGTGTGTAGGAATGAGCCGTAGGCCTACTAGTCCATTTTATACATCCACCCAAGGACCATACCAGTGATTTTTTGAATGTTTGGCCCATTTACTGCAATTTAGCCACATTTTACAACATGTAATCAAAATCCTTTCATTTTGAAATTTGAATTTTAGGTTGAGACTCCAACCTTATAATGTTCTGTTTTGGCAGCTCACCAAAGTTGTCAATATTCATAAACCACAGAGCTGAGAATTGGCTGTGTGAAACAAACATTTCCTTGGGGACCGTTTCACTTTGCCTAATTTCAAGTCATCAAACCACAACGGTGCTGCTGCTTTTAGGAAAAAGAATGTGGACGACTTTATTACGGCGATGCAATACTGGTGTTAAGAAAGTTTGAAGTCTCTGAAAGTTCATTATCATATCATAGTGGAATGGCTGGATAAAAGGGAGGAAAAGTGATACTGGAGCTCTAAAACACCACGGCTTGATTAGCAGAAACGTGGAGTTTCCAAAACACTTAACTTAATAAGGTTATGATTTTCCATTTAAGCTGCACATTCAGGTTTTTATGTTTTAAGTGGCATTTCAGAGATAATATTATAAAATGTATCAAATTAAGAACCCAAGGAGTAATTAATAATTTTATATTTATATTTTCTATTAAGTATAGAGGAATACCGTGAAGGGCAGATTAAAGTGACATACAGTAAATGGAACTTTTCCGTGGATTTTACAGCATTCTGTTTAAAAATGTCTTAATCCATGCACAAAGCCCCTTCATTTTTTCTGGTTCCAATTAAGAATATTCTAAGGTGTTGAAATGAAGGGATCCTGTTCCTGAGTGAATAAAAAAAAAACATTAATATTAATCATACCATGTATCCCTGTTTTTACATATTGCTCGCAGGGACGTATCCCACCGAATGCGAGTCTTTGAGAAGCTGATCGGTGCGTGGGAATTCAGTGTCATTCCATCCTGAGCTGAATTCTGATGGTCCTCCTGCTGAGCTCAGGTCTTATCCAATTAGAAACAGGAGATTAGGCTTTTCCTGCCAGGAGTGGTTTCATTTCCATGGTAAAATTTTGCTGATGCAGCATTTGCTCCATCTGATAATCAGATCCCCAAGGAGTCGCTTCTCCTTCCCCTCCTCTTCTCTCCCACGCACCCTCAGTCCTCCTCTCTTATGCCCTCTGCTCTCCTCTCCTGCACTCCTTATCTGCCTCCTCGCTTCCTCCCTTCAACATCCTCCTCCAACCCCCCCAGAGCTTCCTCCTCGAGCTTCCTCTCTCTCTTTTCCTTCATCTTCGTTCCTCAAACTGCTGCTCCCAGTTAACACCGGGTCGTCCCAGGGTGCCCACAGGTACCACAGAGTTAGATTTAATGCTTTCTATGACCTTTTTAAGTCAAAGTCTAATTAATTTGAAGACTGATTGTTGGATTATTATTCAAATAAGCATGGCAGGTTAAGTACAAAGGTCCAGTGCAGTTAGGAATATGGTAGATTTTTACCTAGCTGATTCTATGAACTGTTTTCGTTTTAAATCTAACTGTGACTTTTTCCCCACTGAACTTGGGCAGGAAAGTACAAGGATCTTCTTATATTTCTGTCTATAATAAGTACGATAAGTAAGTATTAAACGCGTTGGGTTAATCCACACTGGGAATTTTCCCAGAAGGTTGATGGGTCAGCTTAGAGGTGTGTAACATCAGAAATGATGACTCTAATGTAGAACTGCAAAATTTTTGTCAAAATCTAGTTTGACTAGAGTAGATGGATAAATAAAATTAGATCAATTTTAAGCAAGACCTCACAAGTAAGGCCTTATGACGACTTTTAAGGCTTTTATTTCGATTGAATTGAATACATTTTAAAACTTTAAAGGACCACTGAGACAAAAGACCAGCTCTTGTTAATTCACCTGACTGATGGCCTTCAGTTATGGTCACCTGGCAACCGTGTTAACACTGTGTTCATATTTAATTAAGACTCTGAGGCGTGAGCAGAGGTCGATGTGGCGTCATTACCG
>OMLB01051611.1:0-12502 GCA_900302555.1 Myripristis jacobus
AAAACCAAAAAAAACCAAACAAAAAAAAAAAAAAAAAAAAAAAAAAAAAAAAAAAGCCTGTCCAGAACAGAAAAGATGAGATCTGGAGAGACCAGAACAAAAATTAGATAAGAAAAGAATTTGCCAAACCAAATCAAACCAAATCAAACCAGACCTGACCAGATCCATCCACACGAGACTAGAAAAGGATAGATTAAAAAACCCCAGCTAAACCGGACCAGTCCAGTCCAGACCGGACCAGACCAGTGCAGAGCAGTCAGTGTCTGCAGACAGCAGCCACAGACAGAGCAGATCAGGCTGTGTGCTGCTTTACTGTAATCTGTCTTTATGCCAGTCCTGCCAACCAGGGCACTTTGTGTGCCACCCCGTCCACATGCCCCTCTTACCACCATGGCCAGCAAATAGGCCTGGCAAGGATTAACACACACACACACACACACACGCACACACACTTGCAAACAAAACTGATTACACAAATACACTAAGTTTTCATACATGCACGTGTTTTCACACGCATACACTCACTCATGATCACACAAACACCCACCCACACACACTCACACACTGACACACACTATTATGCAGCAATAGGCACCAAAGGAATTAAAGGATACAGTTTGAAGGTTGGAGGCAACATGCTCTAAGTATAAACTACGCATCTCTCTCCTCAGCATAGTTATGTAAGATGTCAAGAAATTGTGCAATGATATATATATAAAAAAAAAACAGATTTAATATGTGATAACGTGTGTGTGGCCATGTCGTCCTCCAGGCTGCACGGCCGTCTTCAAAAGGAGAGCAGCAAGCCTCAACCTGGCGTGTGGAGCTCACACAAACATGTGGTTTGGACTGCACATACTTATTATGAGTTTGTAAATACAACAGTCACAGGCGGAGGTTGATGCCTTCCACACACACACACACACACACACACACACACACACACACATCTGCAGTGGAGGCAGTGATTGGACATGTCACAGATCTGTGTGTGTTGGGAGTGTGTGTTTCTGTAAGTGTTTGTGTGCGTAAATGTGAGTGAAGAATTTATCTGTCAGCAAAAAAAGAGCGAGACAGATGTTTACTTGTATTTTTCTGTGTGTGTAGGTATGAGTGTGTGTATAACTGTGTGTGTGTGTGTGTGTGTGCTTTGTATGCATAACACACCACTGTTTCTCCTCCCAAACCAGCAAATACACACCACACACTCACACTTCATTTTCTCAGTGACACGAGTGTGTAAGGGAGCTTTCGCACATCTTCAAACTTCAAACGAATGTTTGTGTTCACAAGGACGAACCCATGACTACCCCTTCCACCCACACACACACGCACCCACACATCCATACACAGACACACACACACACACACTTGACAGTGAAATGCCTGTGGGTTCACTTTGTCATTACCAAGTGACAAATGACCTTGTGAGCTGCTGCTGCATTAAAATGGAATGTGTTTTCCAAAGCTGGAGGGAATAGACCCTGCATGCATGAGGAAGTTTGGACAAGATAGAAAGAGAGAGAGAGAGAGGAAGAGAGAGGAAGAGACACACACACACACACACACAGTGGAGACAAAGTGGTGCAATGAATGATGAGACGACTGACAAGATATTATAATTTGGTCAAACTGATAAATTATTGGATGTAGGTCACCAAACTATCAGCTTGACGGAAGTATTTATCAATTCTCCTTTGATATACATTCCCATAACATCCGGCTTCCAAAAAAGATATCCGGCAATTTCATCTTGATCGTTGCGCTCCATGACAACGTGACGCACAGAGGCTGATGCCAAATGTGCACTGTATGACTTTGAACATTCCTAAATCACTTGCACAGCGTTTTCTGACATTGTCGATGTTGTGGCGCGCACAGAATCGGGCTCATACAGGGTTCCAATATCTTTGTCTGATCCCGATACCAGTGAGAGCACATGCAAGAGGAGGAAACATATGCAAAAAGGGACAATTCTGCCAAAATAAAGACAGAAAATGAGGAGCCGCTTGCTGGCAGTGTGCATAATCATTTATTTAGATGAAACAAAGAAGTAAAGTCAGAATACGGAGCAGAGAGTGGTTAGGAGGATGTGGGCAGCAATGACTGTTTGCTCTGCAGAGAGAAAAAATCCCAAATAATACTCCAGTGGAACATAGATTTGTAGCCCACCTGCAACATGTAATTTGCTCATGTTTATAGTGTGTGTTCATAGTGAGCAAGTTGGATTTATTTGCTCCCTCTGCCCGGAACGAGATTGGGTCAGAACACGTCTCCGGACTGTTCTGCTTCCCAAGTGCTGTGACGGGCATGAGCTGCGAAGAGGTTTGGTCTCAGACGTCAAAAATGCGTCTGGGATTTAAAAACCAAGGGTAAAGTCTTGCAGTGTGAACCTGGCTTAAGCTACAGTAAAACAAGAGCCACACCTTGCCATACCCGGAAGACGCCATTGATTTTCAAAACATAAATAAATAAAAAGCATGGAGCAGTTACTCTAAACTCCAACTCCCTTTTCACTCTGCACTTAGCCCTGGGCTAAGACCGTCATTAGCCCTGGACTTACACCTCCATTAGCTCTGGGTAAGGTTTCACACTTACACTTTGTGGGATTTCTCCACCCTCAGCCCAGGGCTTACTAAAACTCACCCCAGAACAGAGTTACCCCTGGGTATTTGGGGATATCCCCAAAAAGGTGAAGCTTGGAACAAAAACAACAAAATGGTGCTCCATGTGTTCTGCGGAGCTTCAAATGTGGCTGACTGTAAGGCCTGGGTAAAAAAGTACAAGGGTGAATTGAAGGCTAAGAAAGTCTGAAATGTGATAAATTGGTCTTGTGATGCTGAGGATTGGTGAGACAGCGGAGGACAACTCACGGCGCTCCTACGTGCTGCAGGCCTGCGGCGCCGTCACAAACGTCCGCTGCCCACAGCAGAAGTGGAAATGTGGGTTTTTGTTTTTTTTTTATGTAGGATGAAATCAAAAAAAAGAAACAAACCACAGATAATCTTGGAGAAAATCAAACAAGATAAGCCACAACCTTGCGGGCAGTTCACTTCAGTGTCTGTTTTTACACACACACACACACACGCACACACATATACACACACACACCCTCCTGTGGAATGCTGAGGAGAAGCGTGTACATCCCATTGGCCGAAGCCGTGGACCTCTTTGGCAGAGACGAATTCCTTTTATTTCCGGGACATTTTGAGCATGGAATTTTTGGAATTCCGCAAGACGGCTCAGAGGAGGATGGAGAAAAAGAGAAAAAAGAAAAAAAAAAAAGAGGGAGGAAGAAGTTTTTTTTTTTTATGAATGAAAGAGTGTACAGTACTTGGGAAGAGAGAGTATTCCATGAATGGCGGGGAGACGAGGCCATTCATGGGACTGATTGACTCCGTGATTAAGTTAGCCTAAAGACAGGCACAAGAGTCCTATTTAGATGTTTGGTAAAGCGGATTTAGGAATTTGCGCATAATTTGGTATGACCGTGTGTGCCTACGCGCTCACACAAGCCCACGACACGGGGGCAGCTCCAAACTCAAAGATCAGATTCATGCATGTTTATACAAAATCATCTCTTTTTTGTTTTTATCTTGATCAGCATTTTCTTTTAAGATATCCAAAGCTTCGTTAATGTATTCTGAATGGCACACACACACACACACTCGCGCGCACATGTGCTGACCACCACTGAATGCAACAGGCCGGTGGTGTACCTTGCCATTCTTTTCCGATTGTGATCCTCTTTGCTTGTTTGTGTCCTGTGGTTTTTGCTGCTTTATGCCAGCCGAGCTCCGCGCCGGACAATAAGCTCCTATTGTTCTTCCACTCAGGCTGAGCAGCACTTAGGGAACCGGGTGAGTGTCAGCGCACGGATCTGGGATCAGCGCACAGGAGGATTGGCACCTCTAATTATGCCAAATTCTGGATAAACACTCCTAAGATTTCTTGGAGATTTCTTGAGCTAATTAAGCACAAAGCTGCCATCCCAGCTAAATTTTCTAGGTCGGTGCACTGTGGAAAAAAAAAAAAAAAAGCCTCTGAGGAAAAACTATGATGCAGGATTTTCCACCCTATCTTCTCCAGCGTGTGTGTGTGTGTCTTTGCTGGGGTTGAATCCGGACAAAATCTCTCTCTCTCATCTTCCTCTCAGCCTAATTTGTACTGCTCTTACTAATCTCTTTTTCGAACACCCCCTTTGCCCTGCCTGCATTATTTGATCTTCATATCTCTGCTGTGGTTTCTATCTTTGCCAAGTGAACATTGTCCGAGGTTTCAGCGGCGTCGGGTCCCGCTTTTCTGCAAACAAACACAGTCATGTGCGCGTAGGCAAATGCACAAACACACACTCGGGGGACGCGCAGGCACACACTCGTGCGATGGCAGATGTTTTGCACAGACAGATGAGCAGAGACAAAAGGTGGTTGTGGTTTAAGAATGTGGCCAAACATCCATGTCCTAATCGCTTTAGAGTCAGACATGTGGAATATGTCAATGTCATTACAGACTCTCCTGAAAGACCTGCATACACCAGGCACACACACACACACACACACACACACACGGAGGCATGCACACAAAAACACACCTATGCATGAACCCACGCTAAGATGCAAACGCACACAAAACTCTACAGACATGCACTTAACCGTGAGCATGCACACACACACACACACACACACGCGCACACACACACATTCTCTATTGTTTGTGCTTGTTTACTCCTTATTCTAGGTAGCCTTATGTAAAGCCCATCTGGTGTCCTCTTTCACGATTCTCCACCAGTCCCATTTGCTCCCATTTCACCAATCTGTCGGCTCCCCATTGAAATACAACTGCCACGGAGAGATTTCCATTTACAGCCTGTCCATTTGATTTAAACGGACGCACAAGTGCCGTGAAACAGGTACAAACTCTCGGGGAGGCGCTCACGCCGTCGCGATCAGAAAGCGCGGTTACGGCTGCTGAGTTATGTCGGCCTCTCTGCAGCGTGTCATGAGTATTTACCGGCTGTGATCAGCGGTGTTATTCTGAGAGGAGATGGCGATAAAGGGAATGTGGAGGAAGAAAGCAGAGGAACATTTGAAGACCCCTTCAGCAAAAAATACTACATCGCCAGCAGCCCTGTACACCATCTGTGAGAGGAAAGATGCCTCAGGAGTGCTTGTGTGTGTGTGTGTGTGTGTGTGTGTGTGTGTGCGTGCATTTGCATGTGTGTGTATTCTTTCGCTGCCATCCTTGCAAGAGCCAGTTTGAGTTTTAGACCCACAAAGTGGAGGCATTTGGCCGGTGCTCAAAAAGGCCAAGGTCAGAACTAGTTTTAGGATTAGGACTATTGCTGACATTTTTATTTCAGCTAATGTTTGTTTTGTTAGTCTCTGCAGCAAAAGCAAGAGTAATTCCACTTCCACAGCACATTAAAGCTTTTAAATTTGCCGTTCGAAACACTCGCATTTATTAAACTTGGCAGTGGAAGCTTTGCACCACACAGGCCGAACAGTGGAGTCAGATCACTGTGGCTTTATTGTCAGGTGTGTCCCAAGTGAAAACCAGAGAATCAACATGTCAGTGAGCTTGTAAACATTGAGCATCCATCATAATTAGCCGTGCACGGAAGCACAGTGGTATACGAGGGAGAAAAAGAACGAAAGCCAAGAAAGAAATTGTTATTAAGAGAAGAGGTTTTGTCGCACAATCATGCACTCCTGCTGCTGCAACTGCAATGTTTGCCAGTCAGTTCAGTTCAGTTCAATATACTTTATCCGAGAGGAGCAAATGAGACGGCGGCACAAGGATATTCACCTAAAAACAGCAAAAATATATTAAACTTAAATTAAAAAAAAATAAAAAAAAACATTCCTGGTAATATGTGCAGGTAAAATGCATCAAAATGAGTTGGGGAATGGCATTTAATAAATAGGTCAACTAACATAAACAGCAATATAATTTATGATATAAATTAGTTGGATTCCTTCTTCCTCTTCATCATCATCATCATCTTCTTCTTCTTATCATCATCATCATCATTATCATCGTCACTGTCATCATCATCATCATAAATCCACGTTTCCATGGACAGCATTGAACACTGGTCTCAGTTTAGGTGTTTTTTTTTTGTCTGTTTTTGTTTTTTTTTATCAACAGCGAACAACCAAACCTGAATTCATCTCCACTACTGTAGCCGAACTGGAATTGCCATTGCTGACAAATGGTGGTGGAAGTTTTTGCGCAGCCTTGTGCTTTCATGATTTCGCTTACGGGACATGGAAATGAGCGGGAGGCGGTCGTGCCGAAACAGTGGAAGCGGCAAAACCCAGAAGGTAAAGCCTTTTATGAATGAGGGGAGCGCCCGCTGCCACGGTAGCGCACGCTTCCACAGCGGTGAAACTGCTCGCACCTTTTATGAACGCGGGCCTGCGGGGGGTCTAGCAGCTCCTTCCTCAGTCTGACTCACCAGATGCAGGCTGTGGGTACAGGCCTGCCATTGGGCAACTAGATCAGCCGCCATTCTCCTCCCTCTCCACTACCTGTGTGCTATCGCTTCCAAAGTCGCCATCGCTGTGTGAAACAACACCCTCGGAGCTGGCGTGCATGTACAAATGAACCCACTTCACTTCTCATGACCTGTGATATCAGTTTAATGACATTCTGCAACATACAGCTATGAAATCATCTGTGGTTTTACAGTAATGAGTCCAGCGAGGGCACCATTGCTGCATCCTCCACCCATGACGACTGTGACTGGTTTAGAGAAATACAAACAGGCCAGAGCATTTTTTTTCCCCCCCAGAGCAGAATGATGGAGGGCTAAGCCAAACCTTTCTTTAGCACAGGTCCGGCTATTTGAGACTACGCTTTCCTTGGAGCAATCCTCTGGCTCACAGCAAGTGATGCGTGTCAGCGGCGATGGTGCTTTGTTTAAAATAAACAGAGGTCAGCATGAGCAGTGATAGCCAGCCGGACTGAACAGGCGAGGGAAAGAATCTCTGATTTCATCGAAGGAAATCCAAAGAAATAGGTGTTGCAGACCCACCCACACGGTTTGATTGGCGGGTGATCTGTGGGAATTAAAGTGCCGGTGAGCGAAGATCATTGCAACTGTAGCTGTCAAAACATCTCAAAAGCGTGTTTGTTCTGTTTTTAGTTTTACTTGTCATAAAAGAATGCAAGATTTATCACTTAAGTAACTTCCATGCACTGATCTAACTCGGCTGTCTGTCTGCAGGGATGGCATCGATGTTCTTGCCACCTTCTGATTCTCCCTTAAATTTCCCCTTAAGTCGCCTCAGCTAGAAAATCCTTTTTTTTCCACATTGAATATCACATCCACATTCTGTATTTGCTGGTTGCAATGCTTCTTTAAAGCTTTATCATGCTTGTATTGTGAGCAATATTCCAATCCAAAATCTCTCTGTGGCTGCAGCACGACATCCTAGTCAAACAGAAAATGCCTCCATGTCTTGTGCCTCATTTTTTTTATAAATGTTTCCCTGTAATTCAGCAGGACATGTTTGGTATCTTTGGAAACCTTGGGATCTGTTCTATTTCTCCACCATCAAAGTTTATGGGGTGTGAACAAAATTTGGCAGCCCAGCGACTTTGCAAAACACGATTGTTGGCCTCTAATTCACAGCGGTGAATTGCCTTCGCTGACTGAATCAACCGAGTTATCCTCTACGCCATTTAGGACTGAGCGGAAGCAAATGACCCTGAAAAGTGTGGCAGAGCTGATATTAAAGATATCTTTAATGGCAGTGTATACATGTAAAAGCAGTCAGAATGAACATGAAAGAGATGCAAAGATTAATAAAGTGAAACTCAAGTCATTAGAATTGTCATTTCTGGTTAAGGTTAGGATTGAGTGTAGATGCAGAAAGATGTGTTTGCTCACAGGATGGAGGACATCGCTGCATGCATGTTGTCATAATAATAGGGTCATATTGTCACACTTGGTGATTTAGGCAGCACTAAAGGGCGGTGGGGATTGTGTGTAAAATGTCACCGCTGTTGAAATCGCCCCGGTAATAGCATTTTAAACCTCGCTGACAACTGGAGCTGAACAAAAGATGAGTTTCCCCGTCTTTTGTCCGACTGCAATCGCATTCTCACGCAGGTCGCCGCGGTACAAAAAGCCCCGGTGTTCTTTCACTACAAAGATGTTTTATTTTCTTTGAGGAAGAATCTAAATTATGTTGTTTTTTCTCAGCCCACTCCTTCCTTGCGAGAGTAGGCCACACAAAAAAATGCAGAGAGATTGCACGAAAACAAACAAAAACAGTGTCCGTCCAGAGGCTCCGCTGCCAAAACCTACAGCCACAGAGTTACCATTCCAGGAGAGCCGGTGGTGTGTGTGTGTGTGTGTGTGTGTGTGTGGAGAGAGAGAGAGAGATTTTGACATTATTCTGGTCACTCTGCTCTTTTTTTTTTTTTTTTTTTTTTTTACAGTGACCTCGGCCTCTGCTAGTGAATCTGACCATTAGAGTCGGAAAAAATGTTAAGAATTCTCCACAAAAAGCCCTCACAGCAAAAGAGAGAAAGTAAGAAAGACAGACAGACAGTAAGAAAGAAATGAGTCGTTCCATCTTTGATGTCAGACACTCTTTGTCAGCTGATTTGACTGACATTTCCCTGACCGGTGGAACTTGATTTCAGCCAATAAAACCATACGGACTTGCTTTCCAACACTGTGGGTGTGTGATTATTGTTGTCCTACCAGAAGGTCATGGGTTTCCAGGAAAAAACGCAGACTGGAAGTCTTCAAAAACCACAAACTGACATGAAAATACCTATATTTGTAGTGTGGCTACGACCCTATTTGACCTTGTTCCAGCCAATACAGCAGCCAGTCCGAAACCTCCACTCCTACAACAAGACGACATGGTGTAAACCTCAACACGTACAGCGTCTTCGGATTGATCTCACAGTTATCAAGTCAGCTTTGCACTCTTTAACACTGCAACCATAATGACATGTTACCGTAAATGTTAACCTGCATCCCGCCTGATTCTTAAGGACCATTTTTCCATGGTTTCAGCTCCATGGAATTTTAAATGCCCCTGTCTGAAGACGAAAATAAATAAAAGTGTAACGTCAATGTGCATCTTGGCATACAGCAGTTGGACATACAGCGGCGAGCCTCTTTCACACAGAGATGTCAGAGAGAAATGCATGCATGTGTGATGTGAGATTCAAATACTGCAACTTCAATTAAAAGCCGAGACTCTTTTGCTGTCCAGGTACGGCTGCACATTTTGACCAATACACGCCATGTCCCTATGAGCAGCAGAGTCAAATCAAATACTCACATCAAATCTCAAATGTGTAAGACTAGTTGTTGACAAACTATAGTTCCCAGCGGTTCCCCGGGACAGAATCAGCACATCGGCTGAGGTTCGAGTTAGAGTTTATCATTCTAAAACCCAAACACAGACCGGTTGCTTTTTATGATTAAAGCAAACAGAAGCCCGGGCTACTAACTGAAGTTTTACACCGTGGGAATAAAGCCTGTGATCAAACAAAGCCACTACAAGAGACTCTACAAAACAAGGGCAGTCGTACTGTTGATAATAAATTTGAAAGAGAGACATGGAGAGAGAGAAGCATGCAGCTGTTTTTGCCTGTGCACCGACTCATCTTGTAAAACGAGATAAACGTTCAGGGAGAGCAAAGCGAGGAGCACAGGACGGCGTAACGACATTACGACCCATGTCAGTCAGATGATCCTCGTCGAGGCCGCAGACAGGTGGCTGTTGTGACACGCAGGCTTCTCCCTGGTAGGCTTCACATGCACATTTTGGCGGTGAAACGCCTCTCCCCAACATGCACCAACACTCACCGAGTTGATTTAATGCCTAATTATGCAAATGACTGTGCTAATGGCCACATTTTCACTCACTCTATAGAAATAAGTGCAGCATGATTGCGCCCCTCTCTTGGCCTGTGCTGAGGAAATGAGCGTCGTTCCGAACATGTGGACATAAGGGAGGCGACCTTTTGCCTCTGGCCGTCCGAGACGTTTACTACCATAAGGTGTGAGTGATGTTTTCTGTATGTTTAAGAACCAGCTCTGACAGACACAGAGCAAGTATGAATAAGTCAACAGCCCATTCGTTTGCAATAAAAAAAACCAAATATGTTTGCCTCAGCCTGCGTCCACTGGTTCACACGGGAGTAAGGGACAGCAAAAACTATGTAAATAAGCAAACTGTAGACGCCAGGGCTGTTTACATTAGGGAATTTACTGGGGATTGTTATGATAGCAAAGATACTACAATCCCTCTCCAGGAATGATGACGTGACAAGAGGCAATAACGTTCATGGATGCACGCCACTCTGGGTTAATTTGGAAATCTGTTAGAGGCTTTGTTTTATAAACCGTGTACTTTAAAAGGTTGCAGCCAGCCACAGTGATGTGTAAGAATAGATGAAGTGGAGGGAGAGAGATATTACTTGGATTGGGGTAAAGTGGGTCACTTTGTTTTAACAAAAATCGATAGGAAAAAACCCAGAAATTAATTTGGAAATTACATCTCAAGTGTTTTCTATAAGCTGAGAGTGGTGACCTGTATGTATAATAATTTGTTACACTGGCCAAATAATATCTTGCTCATCATTAGTCATTAGTGGCAAATTAGGTGCAGGTACTTAGTTTAGGATTTGTCTTTCTGTGCAGTGAGAGAAAGAGGACGCTGAAAAGGAAATTGAGTGACTCGGAAGTCTCTTGCAAAGAACAGCAGGAGAAAATGACCAGATCCAGAAGTTTGTAGAGACCTCTCTGCAGAGAATTGTGCTGTCAGCAACATAAAAGCTACTTCTGCTATTAAACGAGGTATATGGCGGGCTGTTTTGCTCTATCTGTTTGATTTAATGTGTTTACACGGCAGAACCTTAAGGCAATAAAACAGGAATTTTGAAAGGGTTTGTACTCTGATAGCGACTGTCTTCACCCTCGCAAACAGTCCGAACGCGCTCGTCTTCCAGTCAACCGGAAAAGGCACAAATGCACTCCGCTAAAATGCACCGGCCGAGCGTCTCCTCCTCGGCGCAGGGCTCCCAGCTGCAGCGGGTTGACTCGAGGTCCGTGACACAGATAGCTCTCGTTCACGTCGCACATCAATCAGCTCAATTCAATGGCTAGGTAATAGGCGGAGGAGTGGATCATTGAGAGCTCTTGGAACGTTTCAATGCCACCGCGGCGACCACAAACTGGGTCACCCGGGAGGAGAGCGCGGCCATGGAAACCCCGCTGTCTCCATGGCAACCGCGGTGTTGACACAGCTATTACCTCCTCATCTCCACAAACACACCATGATAAGAAAGTGGCATGGTGAATGCAGGACGGAGGGTAAAATACTCACAGATTGCTCCTGCCTCCCTACAACACTTCATGTCTGCATGCAGAAATGTGGACAGTGAGTCGCATCTGATACGCATTTTTCATTGGATCAAAAATTCCAGTTTCTGAGTTTTTAGGAGGTTTTGATTAAGAGTTTACGTCTTCAGAGTTGGTCAGCGGTTTGATCGTTTAGACCAGCTGGGGAAATGTGTCTGGGGAGTGTGAATAACACACGTCCTTAATAGAAATCAGTGTGAACAGCTGAAAAGAAGAGCAGCCTGAGGAAAATAAATAGCAGTCAGTTGTTTCAATGAAGCTGTCCAATAGCCTGGGAGCATTTAGCCAGTGAAGCAAAGTGGCGCTGCTTTTTGGCTTAAAAAAAAAAAAAAAAATCAATCGCCTTGCCTCTGCTTCGGCGACATGTTGTGGATTTATAAACCCTGTAAAGCTCTGCTGCTGGCTGGGAACCACACTGAACTGGGGAGAGTAGAGATGGAACGGAGAGAGGCTGATCTTGGAAGTAGAGGAGTGTCCGCCTCTTTATGATGTTTCCAAGTTACAAGGACCTGAACCAAAGAGAGGGGCATGGGTGGAAATTGCAAAGAATTTCAATTCGGTGA
The DNA here is from genome assembly GCA_900302555.1 of Myripristis jacobus. Lineage (NCBI taxonomy): Eukaryota > Metazoa > Chordata > Actinopteri > Holocentriformes > Holocentridae > Myripristis > Myripristis jacobus. The sequence continues at coordinate 11,959 of OMLB01051611.1, forward strand.
CGTTATTTACCATACATCTCATTTTTGTCAAGAGACCATCCTGTCAGGAGCCGTCCCGAGTCGAGGTCGTCGGGTTATCTCGACTGCTCGGTTGTAGGTGTCTCCCCTCCCTCGGTAAGCGCTGGAGAGGTGTCTTGGTGCAGCTGCTCGGTCCAGGGTGTTGCCCCGCCTTCCATCCAGTGAGCGGCGGGACAGGGTCCAGCATCCTGCGACCCTAATTAGGATAAGCAGCTTAGAAAATGACTGAAAAAAATGAAGAATGAATATAGATTATAAAATGTAACAACCAGGATCTGATATCGAAGTTTGACGGCGATTGCAACAGGATGAAGGTGAAGGTCCAGTTGGAGGACTGGAGTTGCTCTGCAGACGTGAAGAGTTAAACTGTAAATCTGTTGCTCATGGGGAACATAATGCCGTTTATATGTATACTGCCCTGTAAATGTTTGTGAGTGTGTGTGTGTGTGTGTGTGTGTGTTTTATCAGTCCAGTACATATACATCGCTCAGGCTGTCTCCAAGCATGCCTATCATTTAATTGATCT
>OMLB01051621.1:0-10379 GCA_900302555.1 Myripristis jacobus
GACAAGCGGGTTTTTTTTTTTTTTTTATTTATTTATTTTTTTAAATGTTTAGCTTTATTTAAACTTTTATTAGTTTCAGTGTTAGTTTTAGGCTTTTTTTTGGAATATGGTATTTGTTGGCAAAAATCAAAAAGGTCAGAAAAAACCTTGTGTGATAAAAACGGAACAAAACCACATTTTTTAAAATACCATTTGAAAGGACAGACGACACAACCAAATAAACTGACAAAGACGAAAACTAAAGACATTTTCCCTGTGATTTTAGTTTATTTTAGCTTGTTCAGTAAGCACACAATACAGTTTTTTATTAGTTATAATTTTTTGGTAAAGCCTGATTTTTATTTTTATTTAAGCTGACGTGTTTTTGTTATCTTGTTGGTTTTGTTAACGATAATAACCGCGGTTGTCTCGACTGCCGTCAGGTGAGTGTCGGTGGGGTCACCTGAGTCTGGGAGTGAGTGATGGTCATTAGGGTCACAAGAGGTCGAGAGTAAATGGTTCAACTTCCTCGGAAGGGATGCCAGGACAGGACATTGCAGGTTGGAGATAAATGGTGTCTGAGACCTCCTCTTCTGCTGAGAGGCAGTTTATTTGTCTCAACATATCGTGCTTCATTCACTCCTCTTTCAAATCATCCGTCCTCCCTATCTGAGATATGAATGTTATGGTCCTCAAAGGAGATTCCCTTTTCCTTCAGGTGTGGGTAAAAAGCTCAGTCTTGACCAGAGGAGTTGGGTCTCCTGTGTTGGGCCCAACCTGTGTGGGATAACTTGTCGACAAAGGTTAAATACCTGGGACGCCCCACCAGTCTGTCAGAGCTGAAAAAGCTTCTTGAATGCAAAGTGAATCGCCTTCGATAACCAACAAAAAAAAAAAAGTCCAGTTGACCCTCGCTACACCTCTCCTTGGACAACCAGGACCTGGACGACTGAGAACCTTCACAGACACCTAACAGGCAAAGTTTGGGCAAAGCCTTCAACTAACTTTAGCACATCTGGCATAGGTTTTACACATGTATTGACAGTTATATTGAAAATTCGCCTTTTCTACAGAGAGGAAATGTGTCGTCTATGGGAGCAAAATATGCTTGTGCGTCATAATGCCACAGGTGGATTGCTTTGTCTACAAAAAAGTTATACACACTGGCGATGGCGGGGAGACGGACTAGGTCTCCTGATGAACCCAAGAGCCTAAACGGCAGTAAATATGTCAAAAGGAAACAGGTTAGGAGGTGGTTAGTACTATAACATAGAAACTGGACAGTGACATATACACCTTCGGACATGGGAGAATGGCACATGCACACTGACAAATCTAAAATCTAAAATCTAAAAATGCCTGTGCACAGCAATGATACCTAAATATCTGAAAAGGTACTTTTTTTTGGTCATAAAAACATAAGCATACACTGAAAGATGAGGGTTAAAACGATTGACTGTGAATGTGGTGTAAGGAGAGAAAAAAAGGAGTTTGCAAAAATGACTCACCCTAAGAAATCAATACACAGCACAACAACCAAACAGCCAAACAAACAAACAAACAATAACAATCAGATGACAAGAAAAACACAACTGCATAGGTTAACAAAAACTAAGGAGATCATACAGGGAGAATTGTGTAAATGATAAATAAATGAAAATGAAATAAAATAGTCCTGTGTTACTGTTTGGTCCTAGGGGAGCCTAGGGTTGCTGTTTGTTGTGGAACTATTGTGCTGCCCCGGCTGCTGCCTGAAGGACCCGCTGGCACTCAGCCAGAGACCATGCAGCAGAGGCCGGAGAAACGCCTCTTCCTCTGCCTGACCAGCGGGTACGGAGTCAAATTCAGTAAACTGCTGTCATCTGTGACAAATGGAGAGAGGACAAGTGCAGCGTAAGTGCGGCAATTTATTTATTTATGTATTTATTTATTTTTATCAAGCGATACCATCTTCCTAAACCAGTCAAATCAGGGGCCATTTCCCAAGTTTCCGCTCGTGATCTCATTTGTTCAACTGACATCTCACATGTCTCCTTTTCAGATTACCTCCCTTACATGTATCGATTGTCTTGGTGCTCTTCTCTGAGGCTGTTCTACTGTCATACTGTGTATCAGGGACGGAAATCAAGACACCCCAAGTCAGTACTAAAGTCCCCCTCCAGCTATTTTGTTAAGCTCCTAAAAACTAATCCCTGATATCAATATTACATATTTATATGGTGTTGTTTTTTTCCCATGAAAAAACAGCCCTTAGAGGGACTTTAAAATGTTGTGCATCTGAAAAGTGTCTTAGCTGACCACTTGTGCGTGATTTCCTATATGTTTAAATACTTGACACACACATTTGTGTTTACTTGTTGCTGTTTATATTGAGTTTTAAACTGAAGGAGTGTGTGCTGAATTTCTTTCTTTCGCTGTGATATCAAATCATGTATTGAGCACTGTGTAACTTCACTGATTCGTTAATGGGATGAACAAACCTGCACTCGTTGCTGTGAAAAAGAGAAGTGTTAAGTTCAGGGCTTAAATATTAGAAACTGCATGCACCACGATGTTTCATACCTTGGTTTTTCAGTGGCAAAGGCATTGTATCCCTGAGTTTGCTGAGTAGGTTCCGCATCTCACGCATGTCTCTGTGGAAACAGTGAAACTCTGATTTAATACACACACACACACACACACATACATACACACATGATGTGAAAACAGTGTTGTTGTTTTTTTAACCTATTTTCTGTTTTCAGGACTTTATCAGCTGATGGATTAATCAATCAAACAAATCAACAAACAAGATGGGCAAGATGTCCTCGATGTACCTCTCTATGTTTTCAATATCAGTGCCAACCAGCCACGGCTCCTGATGACAGTCTATGGGAGAAGAGGACTGGTCTTCCAGGATAGGCACATCGGAGCTCTCGTCCAGCTTGAAGTCCAGTTTTGGCTCCGGGTACGACTCCTTTCCTGCGGAGAGCAACACAAAAAACTTTCAATCAATCAATCAATCAATCAATCAAAAAATGCCATAATCTGAAACGTTTCTATTTTGTCACTCAAGGTCTTAACCAAGCTTGAGACTATAAAAACATTCCACTGCCACTTTTAATCATTTTGTAAGAGTGGATTGGAATTAAATTCTTTAAATAGTGAATGATGAAGCATTCATCAGAAACCTAACAAGGAATTGTCTCTTTTTTCCTCTAAATTTCATTCAATATCCACATTTGAGCTAAAACTGAAAATAAACCAAACTAAACCTTCTATACTTGCTGACAGTGCTATCAGTCCACTACTGCCCTCTGCTGTTTCAAATGCATATGTCTGTGGTTTGATTCTGTAATCCCTCAGAGGTCCTCAAGCAGTGCTGGACGGGCCAGTTCGAATGTTTTGACTCTGACACTTCTGATGTGAGAGCTTTACATTTTACATTTTCATTTTTAAGAATCTAGTCAATATTCTTGTCCAGAGAGACTTGCAATGAGAGTAGAGAAAGCCTCTGAAGTCTTTCATGTAGAGATGAGTTTTCAGCCTGTGATAGGAGATGGGGAGTGACTCTGCTGTTCTGATTAAGGTAGGTGGTCAGGATTGATGCCCAGGCTGTGGAGTAGGGAGGGAGAAGCGAAGCAGCCGGTTGCGGCAGAGGGCTGCTGTGTATGTGGCGCTGCACATAAAACCTAGAGGACCCGAGGGCTTTGAATTCAACACAAGCAGCCACCTGTCACCTTGGCTTTCCGGGCCCTTTGGCTTTGAAACATTATGCATGAGCCTTTCAGGTTCAGCGTCTTCTCTTATACACATGTGAAAAATACATTTTCACAATCAGGCTTTTAAAATGACTTTTGCTTATTTTTCTTTCTGTTGCCTGATTTAAAACGAACAAAGTTTAATTTTCCTGGGTGTGAATAAAGCACTGTTTTGTAAATGGTTGTTAGAACCTATATTATCATTAATCTGTGGTTCTTATCATTATAATCCCCATCCGACCAAATATTGTGATGGCTCCTTATGTGTTCGTACCTTTCCTGTGAAGCTGCAGCACCCCCAACAGGCACATGGATTTGAGCATCTCTGTTATGAACATCTCCAGGCAGCACTGCAGCTGGATGAACAGCCTACAAATCTCAGGGTGGATCTCGCCATCCTCTGGACTATAATATGAGCGAGAGAGAGGGAGAGAGAGAGAAAGAGAGTGCAGCACAAAGTCAGAGAGGCGTACTATAAGGTAAAGGAGAGAGAGAGAGACGCTCAAGTTTCAGTGTCACAAGGCGTACCAAGACATAACACCACGTTCCCATTTCACCATAACAGCTAAGTTGCATTTATATCAATATAATACGCATAATTATCTACAACAGCTTGAGTGACATGAGCTCAAATTCCTAAAAAACAGCAAAGCTACAGGCAACCAAAGGCACTGTGGGTGAGGGCCTTAGTGTTGTTATACTATTATTCCTAGCTAAGACAAGAGACAGAGGCAAACAATCAGGGTGAGTGGAGAGATTTTGCTCTTATCAGGGTAATTAGATAGGCCACCTTGACGGAGTATCTGTCGGCATCCTGCAGCTACGGCTGTACCGTATTGACAGAATCATTATTGCATTATTTTGTTTGATATTGCAACTGCAGCGTAACTTGCAATATGTAAACAGACAGATTTTTCAATATTTACAGTGCAAGTTTGTTGCAGTTGAATATAATGAAATGATGGCAATGTGCAATTTAATTTAGGCTCAGCTTCAAAATGTTTAGAGGGTCCATTCTGGAAAAAAAATATGTGCATCCTCTTGAAATTTAGTAATCTGAATGCCCTCATTTATATGCATATTTGTTTATTTATAGATATAGATCTAATAGATTGGGCACCATGCAGCACCATGGACAGTTCACCTGTGTGTACAAACAATATGAGAGTTATATATGGATGGATGCAGCCTTAATGATGCAGTTATCCCTCTCATGCTTGACTCCTTACCCTGAACCAGATATGACGGCGAGGTCTTGGTGTGCAGCCCGGGCCATGGAGCATCCTTTGGTCCGTGTGTGGTGCATCTGAGCCCGGAGAGACGGGCAGTCGGCTGATATCTCACCGACTGATATGACCTGCTCCCGGTACAGCGCAACGAGGGTGTTGAATTCTTGGACAGTCTGCAAACAGTCATCATCAATACCCAATGATTTGGTCGTTAAGCTGGACGTGAGGTCCCATGCACGCTAGACTCTGCTCGGTGTCTAATGTAGGACACCGAGCAGGATCTGCAGCCAGCACACAACAAGCAAACTGTTTTTGAACATGAAACGGTATAAAATACATCTGCTGATAATGCAGCTTCATAACAAGTCGTAGGCAGGTATTAGTAACCTGCAGCTGCAGAGTAACATACAATTCATACAAAATATAGCCTTGAAATCATTCAGAGCAACTGCATTTTATATCAGTCTTTGTGCAATTAGGGCTCTGCGCTCTACTATGCTTGCAAATGGTGTTACATTGCCTCTATTTTTAATGCATTATACTCAGGCTGCTTAAAGACGAATCCCCTCTCAGCATTAGTCTCCTCCAACGTCAGCACTGATTATCCCGTCCTACTCACCATCCTGCTGCCGTCCACGGCCCCCTGGGTTTTACGGCTGCTCTCCGTGCTTTCCCGGCGCTCCGGGTCCGTTTGCGACGCTTTGGTGATCTGAAAAATGTTCGCTGCGGATCTGGGGCGTTTTTTACGCCCGTACGGTGCAGAACACATGCATACACACCCACCGCTGTAGCCCGCCCTAACGCAGAGGAACCGTCTTGTCTGAGAGTCGCTGTGTCCTCTACAAGACGGAGTCGAGCCTGAGGAGGATGCTGCAGGGCGTCGGAGGCGGTGGATGGTTAATGCTCCTGCAGGCTTGTCGGGCAGGTGGGAGAGCGGGACCGAGTACCGGGCCGGGCGGACACCCGCAGCTCGTTTTGCATCTCCTCAGCAGCGAGGCGAGTCACCTTCACCCCTCCTTAAGGCCAGCGAGCCTCCTCTCTCGGCGTTAACGTCGCGCGTTCACGTGTGAGGAGGATTCACGGGGAGCCAACAGCAAAACAATTCGTCACCCTCTGACGGTCCGTTAACTGTTGAGGAGCATCACCGCTCCAGAAAAACACATGTCTATCTATAGCGCAGCCGACCCAAAATAGACAGACGGCTCTGGCGAGGCGCTCTTTCTTCGCCACACGTCAAATTTATACGAATGGCGTCGATGCAACCTGCCTCCACCGACCCGGTAATGGTTTTTAAGGCGCCCGAGGCAGTCTTCTTTAATCCCGTCCCATCGAAACACCCTTGAGTATTATGATGAATAAAATATCAGGTTGACGCGTCATGAGGTGGTGCTGAGTTTTATTTGAAAACACTTTTGAGAGGCCTTTCTTTGGTTACAGGAACCTTGCAATCTGCGTGTTGCCACCAAGTTTCATTTATCAATCCATTTTAGAAATCAGTTAAATTCTTATTGGTTCGATAGTTCTTCATAAACAAGCCAAAATGTAAAGTCAGCTTTGCGATCACATATATATTACTTTTCATATTCATGAAGATGAACAAAGACACAAATTGATTCACACTTCGCAGTGTTTGGTGAGGTGCTTAGTTTCCATCAATGACAAGTTGAAGACATAACCTACCAAGGAATATATCAAACAGAAATAAAACTTGGATTGCTTTTCCCTGAGAAAATGCAGGTTCCTCAGTGATTTTATACCCTAAAATAAGACCCCACTGTTTCCAGTACAAAAACACATCATGTGCATAAGCATAAAGATATGCACACTGATCAAATTAAATACTTTTTTGCCCTTTCATTTGACAATACTATGTTATAGAATACATTTTACAACAAGAATAGCGGCAAATCCTGTAGGCAAAATAAACTAAATGTAGGGTCATTCATAGATGTAATGACATATCTGTTCTGATGGCTTATGGCTCAAAACACTTAATGTATCAATATAAAATGTCAGACAATAGTTTGTTTGAACAACTCGACTCAAACTGGCCATTTAATTAGATACAGTCCACTATTAGAGACATTGTATTTCCTCTGGACATCACAACACATATGACACAGTTTAAAAAAATATATCTTATTAATGTAAACATGATCTTTCTTTACTTTTTCCTGTACAAAGTCTCCTACAATGCCTTCTGAAGTATTCAGACTGCTTGACTTTTGCAGAAAGTTTTTGCACCATTCCATTTTCTCAAGCTGATCAGCAGGTTTGTCAATAACCATCTCCAAGTCATTCCACATGTTTTCAATGGGAGGACAGCCTGAGCTTCACCTGGACCAGCAGAGGACATTTACAGTCTTGTTGTGTATTTATGTATTTTTTCATCTTTTTAAGTCTTTTTTTTTATTACTGAGTAATTAAAAAAAACAAACTCAATAAATCAGAATATTGAGGCACAATACTACAAGAATCACAATACTGAAGAGCTTAAATAAATAAATACTGTGCATTGTATAAAGCAATGTCTTCATCGGTGCATTGTATTTGTTTTTGGAAATGTGACTCAGTGTATGATTCAACCTTTTCCCATGGGCCTTGTGTTCTAAAAAGCAAACTAAAATCACAATAAATATTGAATACCTGTAGAATCACAATACATATCGAACCGACATCAAAGTATCGTGATGGTATCAAATCAGGAGACATGGATATTGTCCCAGCTTCATGACCGGGTGTGCATCCTGTCCGAGGAGTTCTTTTTTGTTTTAAAGAATATTTAAAGGGAAAGTCCACCCTAAAACACCATTCGACCCCAAAACTACGGCTTTATACTGTGGGTGGGAACCACTGAGTAACTCACAATATATTGTAAAATATTAGCTATGATACATCACGATAGCTGTAACTGAGGAAGAAAAAATACAAATGCAAAAATACAAAAAGCAGGAATCGATCATGTTTTCAGTGTTTTAATATGCACAGCAGGTACATGAACGTGACAGAACAGGTCCAGTTAAAATATCTAAAGACTCAAATGTGCTTTCTGTGCAAATTAAGTCAAAAACTCAATTATCAGTACTAGGCACAAGGATATCGATAATGTCTTGAACTATTGCAATGTATTGCGTTATCAATTTAATTGTTCCACCCCTACGTTATACACATTGTAGGTGATGGAGGTTGTTTTGAATGGGCTAGCTGCAAGTAAAGACCATTATTTTTCTACCTTTTTGCAAACACCAGGCACGCCATCACGTGCTTCACTTCTGGCCACTCTGCCATGTGAAGTGCACCGGATGTTTTAGTCCTTGGGGCTTCGGCTTCAGCCTGGCTGGTTCTCATTTGATTTCATTTCCTAATTTTGAACTCTGGGGTTCTCTTATGATCTCTCTCCCCAGATCAGTGCTCCCTCAAAGTTCTGTCTTAATGCTATGGACAGCTGGATTTTATGGTAAAGTTTCTACTCCGGCATGCACTGTCAACTGTGGAACCGCTTTCGTCGTGTGTGCGTCGTGTTGTTAATTGGCCCCTGACGAACTCAAAAAAAACCCCTCCAGAAACATGTCAAGAACAATCAGACAAACCTGGATGTACTTTAAATCCGTGTCTAATGTCTCTGCAAAAGGACTTCAAAAAATAAGTAAACAAATATATTCAAAATATACTCGATATTCGATATTCCTTCTGCCTGTTCTGCTGTATGTTTTCTATTATTTTTCTATTACTTTTCTCAAGTATTCAACCCATTTGGCCTTACCCACATTTTGTTGTAAAGTAACTGAATACTAACTGAAGGTACTGTGTTTAAAACCGTGGCAGGTGAGTTTGGAGGAAAACAGGAAGCCTAAAGCCCTTAGCCGTCCTCTCCCTCGTGTCCCCTCCCCACTGGGCCGCTGGAAATCAGCTTTGCAACTGACTGACAGCAGAGAAAAGCTCCCCGGCTCCTGAAGTTCCTTGGTTTGGCGGATGCCCAAGCCACAAATGTAATTTGAAAGCAACTTGCTGACCAAGGATGCGGTAATATCGCTGACATTCTGACATATTATCTTATTCATTTACAGTATGTTCTCTAAATGTAGGGATTACTTTGCCTGATTCAATCAAAATGTAATTTTATTAAACCTACCTTTTAAGGTGAAACACATGCTAGTGCCTTCGCCCTGTGAGTGCAGTGATATCATGGTGGTATGATGAGTAGTGAGGGATGTGTAAACTGTTGTGATAAGCCAATAATAAATATAAAGAGCACTCTGGCCAGATGTTCGTAAGTGTCAGGTGTTTGTTAAAACATCAAGATTCCTGATGCTCCTACAAGAGACAGATTATTAAGAACAGATTTTACAGTATTTCATTTCTAACTCAATTCCATACTAATATGTAAGGCCACCTGCTTGCTGTTGCTGTTGCTGTGCATTGTGTATGTGGCTATTAATAAATCAGAGGTTATTATGTCTGCAAACACTGTATCTACAATTAATGAGTTCTGTTTATAATGTGGCCAGAGGCTCCTTCCAGGTCCCTGAGTGCTGGTGCACCTCGATATTATAATATTATGACCTGAGCAGAGCACCTGCTCCAGGTGACGTGCTGTGGCTTTTCCTACTCCCTCGGTCCTTTACCGTTGAACCACCGCCTTGGTTATGGCCAATTAAGACTGCCAATAAAGCTTAATGACTCAAACAGGATACATTACTCCAGATGCTGTCGGCTAATTTGGTCAGAGCACATTTACAGCCATCATCAGGTTTAACTGCAGGTTTCCAAAAGACGATGCTGCGGCACCAAGTTCTGAATATTTCAACGGCCGGGCAATATGGCAGCAGCACGTTCTGTAGCTCACTGAAATTTGGCCCCTGTTGCATAAATCAAACATAGTACTAAGTTAATTAACAGCCAGGACTGCTCTGTGTATAATGTCTGGTTGCTGTATCCTTACAGACTCACTTATCCATGCTCGAAAAGCGCTATACAAATTATGATTATTATTATTATTATTCGTTATGGTATTTACTACTTGTTATCAACTGTTAGAAAAAGATAACCTAAATGTTTGAATTCAATAATTAACAGCTTTTGTGGATTCTGAATCTGTCAAACTGTTGAAAAGGAGTGTACTGCAAAGCTATGATATTCTTGATTCCCTTTATGCTCTCTTTCCCGTGACATGCCTGCATGTTTGAACTGTAAAAAAACAAAATGTCCCGTGGATCATCTGTCCTGACAGACGCCCCGCAGGGACTGCTCAGCTTCCAAAGGGCCTGACAGCACACGATACATTTTTAAGCAGCAAAGGGTGGCTTTTTCTAATTGTTTTCAATGCAGTTGAAGCCTTTTGCACACTACTTTTGCCCTTCTGGTTGAATTTTTCAACATCAAATCAAATCAACAGGGAGCCTCAGAGGACTCTTGGTGGGGACTCTCAGAA
>OMLB01051632.1:13633-24774 GCA_900302555.1 Myripristis jacobus
CACCAGTCAGGGATTTGACATTTTATTGCTTTCCATAAACCGGGGACCCGTTTCCTCTTACCCTGTTTAACATCTCATGAAAATAGCTGGCCTGGATTGGGACAGAGGGTCTGAGCACGCTGAGGGTTTTGCTGTAGTGTCTAGTAAATTACCCCCATTTGTTGTCCAGCCTGACCAAGCCCAATGAGTTTATCAGCCATTAGCAGGGTGTTTGATGTGAGGGGTCCTGCTGAGCTCGTTATGCTACCACGAGACACACTGAGCTGACAGTGCAACAGCAGCCAGCCTGAGCAGAGCACCAAGGCACCTGGTTTCCATTCACACACCTATATACACACATGCAGCCCATGCCCATTTTGGCATCACTTAAACACAGCTAGAATCAAAATAAAGTCCTGCACACAAGGTAGAATGTTTATATGTGTCTGGAATACCCTTTCATAATCCTGCCCACTTTACATTACACAACATTAAAAACAGGGCTTATGTGAAATAGGGATGTTGAGTACAAGTGGAATTATGTCTTGTGGCTTGTGCCTGATCCCCCACCAACCTTTTATCCTCGGCTTCTGGCAAACAGACAGTCACAGGTGTGACAGGGGATTGTAAATCACCATGTTCTCACACATTTACACTCCCCTTTGAACCCTAGTGACTTCTTCATAGCAGGAGACTGCATCAAGACATGTAAACATTGTGATATCCCCTGTGTAAAAGGGAAAATTACTGCAGCTCACACACTTAGATGGAAAATTTAATGAACAGAAAAGATACGGTGCAAGTTGGCTCAGGGTACTAAGCCCAAGTGTGAACATTCTCAAAGTCTGTGTAGTCGGTGTTACGAAAGAAGTCCAAATTCTCTCCCTGTACTTCGTCTCCGGTGACTGTCAAAGGTAGAGAAGACTCCCGGGACAAAATACTGAGGTCTAGACATTGGAAGAAATCTGTTCATTTCCTGAACTGCACTTTAGAGATTAGACATCTGTCTCTCTGGGAAATACATTATCTTCCCGCTCCTATACCGCTTGACAGGAAATAGAGGGTCTAGTTTCAAAGAGTTTGGCTCTAACAAAGGAATTCTTCTAAATTGGCATGTTACCCATGCCTAAACATTCAAAAAAAGGTCACCAGTTTGAGCTTTCCTCGCAAGTAACTTCACTTTACCATATGTGGCCTTTCCTCCCTATAATCCATTTATCATAAGGAACAATGGGTTATAATATCATGTAACAGTATGGCATACTCCTACTAGACAAAGAGAACCACAACAGCATATGGTTTTCCCAACAAGATACCAAAAGAAACACTTTTATTGGGTTCACAAGATACAACTTGCATAAAAACTGCACTCATAATCTGTCACAATTTTCTGATACATGTAAAATTTTAATTCTGTATTTGCAGCAACAAAGGAAAAAAAAAAAACCTTTGACACCAATTTGTGTGTTTAAGTACGGTAAATTACACATTCAACATGCATACAGGCGGCCATTATAAAAGACTGAATGTTCTGCCAGGAATATTTTCAAACACAGAGCCTCATCAAGGGTTGAATACTCAATTTCCTGTATTATTTTATACATTCTGCCACTGCCTTGTGAACACAACAGCGATTAGATGAATGTGTGTACAGGTATAATTTGACGAATGTTTTTATGTCCTGCCCTGTACCCAAACACGTGCATGCCTGCTTGTATCTGCTGTGCCAGATTACACACTAGGAAACGGAAATAATCGCTTCCATGTGCTGTCTTCCCCTCTGCTTTACGTAGACTCCTCTTTCTTCCTAGTAGTAGTCAATCATGCCGGTGTGACTGGCACAGACGTGGCTTAGAAGTGTACCTGAACAAATGACCCAGTGTGCTCTCCCACGCTGTTTCCCAGCGTACGGCAGACCTTACCCCAGCCCAGACACGCTTCGACTCGGTGTTCCAGAAGTTTGGAAGGATTAATGAGAGCTTTTGGATGTAAACTCAAAGGAGCACAATGCCGTGCTGTTCATGCTACGTAAACAAGCTGCTGCGCAAATGAATGTTTCCTCCTCACATCCTCAAGCAACTGTTTTGATACAACTTCTGATAGCAAGAATCATTTATTGATGCACAGAGCTGCATGAGATAATGGCTTATTTTCCAGTTTATGTGAATTTTATGCGGTGAGTGTGTGTAGGCGAAATGGAATGAAAAGGATAAAAAGTCAAAGTGGTAGAGGGTAAAGTGGGAAAAAAGTGAGTGAGTGGGTGAGAGAATGAGAAAGTGAGATAGATTTACAGAGGTGCATGGCTGACTTTGTTTAAAGTATCTTCAGGGATGATTTACAGCGGTCTCCATCAATGGGGTGTGTAGTGCGTATCTCTCACGTGTGGGGGAGAGATACATTGTGTGTGAGTGTGTATGGCGGGAGGAGAGCAGAGAAGGACCAGTTGGATCGTCTGTGGTCTGAGAGTGAACTCAGGGTTTGCATATGGCAAAACCATCACTAAAACTTCTACCGGTGGCTTTGAGGGGGCCTTCAATAAATACTCTCGGATAAAACTTTTTAGTGAGTCACTGAAACCACACTGTTGTTTTAGAAATGATATGTTTCCTCGTTGCAGCAATGCTATTCCGAGAATACCTCTGCACACCTATCATCAATCTCCTAGTGTAATAACCGTATTTTTCCAAGTAAGTATTCAGGTTATGTTGCAATGTCCACAATGAAGAGCATTTTGAGTGATTTTACAGAATGATATGAAGGCAGGTAATTCAGTCCGGTAAATGGAATTGCTGGAATTGAGCAGCGCTTCCTCAGACTTTCATGAGAAATGTTTGCCTTCAAAGGATTGGCCAATCGTACTTGTTGTCCCTTATTGTCTCCGACTAATAAATTGCTAAACTTAGATTCAACTCACACAAATATGTTTTTGTCTGAGATTTGGTTGTTTTCAGCCAGCCCCTAACAAACCCGTGGCCAAAGACGGAATGCATTTCCATTTGTGATAAAGTTTTAAAGTTTTCCTTTGCCTGTATTAGCCCAGAATATAGTTTCTGATTACTTTTGGATCCATAACACCTAATGATTAATTTGTATTCATTCCTTCAGTGCAGTGCCGGATGATTCCAGGAAACTTGACAACCTTATCCACCATGACATACCAATTTGGCTCAAGAGTCTGCAGACTAAATACTCTGGGTGCCTCAGGATGTGGGTCCATTTATTAAGCCTCTACTTTGAATTCAGAGTTACAGTCGGCCTAATAACAGAAAGTCAGTGAAGTCTAATGCTATAATTTTGGTTTTGGAACGAGTCCCTTCTCCCGGATAAGGATGAGGATTTGATAGATGCTGCGATTTTAATTAGATGTTGGATCAAACCCCTTTGCCTTACTGACTGACTGGCCGCTGTTGTGTAACTTAATAAAGACACTGCAGACGTTGCAAGGCATTGCATTCCACAGTCTAATGAATACTTTACCACTCAGCACAGTAGCACAGAGACTTACGGTCAGCTCCAGCTGTGGGTTGCCATGTTGTAAAAATCTGCACCCATCCCCTAACAGCAAGAGAGCAGAGTACTGATGTAAGTCGTTTTCATGAAAGAACCTTTTGAATGGTTTCTTTTACTCTGGACGTCATCGTTCTTACTGTATTATACTGTAATCTCTGTGGGAGACAGACTTTACTCATGTTGCCATAGTGTTAGTATACTTTCTGTGTGATACTAGCAAAACAAGGCAAAGTTAGTCATTTATGAGACCAAAAGACAAATCTAAAAAGGCCAAGTCACAGAAAGAGAGACTGTTTATGCAATATGAGCCAAGTGAATAAAGAGGTGTGGAATGATAAAGAACACTACAGAACGATGTTATGTCTCACAAAGTGTGATCACTTCCAAAGAAATAGCAACACAGCCGGTCTGGCAGAAGTAGAGATAATTATTCATTTAAGCCTGTACAGCAGATGAGGAGATAGATGATAAGGAAAAGCAGAAGAAAAGGCACAGGACTTGTAGTGATGGTGGAATTATGCATACGGTTTATGTATAGGATACCGCTGACACATATATAAATCCAGTGAGCAACAACATAGAACACAGAATAATCCATAAACAGAGGGATAAACAAACTGCAGAACATAAATATATACAACACTAAGTAAATACATAATTTAGATATTCTCTGAGTTTATATGAAATGTACTGATAGAGTCAAACAATAAGAAAGACTTTGCAAAATGAAAAGCATATCCTACCAAGGAGGATGAATTTCTGCTATGAAAAGATGCAGTGCCAGTAAACAGGATATAATCAAAGATCTGTTGAAAGCTCTTTGTTTGAACTGAAACATCTTCCTTGTTTTCCCCCAAATATGTTTTGGTATCACGTTCTTCCATATTGCGTATGCTGTTAGTCATTTTTGCTTCAGTTGGCCTTCTGTGATCTGTCAGTTTCTCATTTTCTTTTGGTTTTGTTTTTGAATTTAAAAGTTAATGCAAATTGCTAGACCTCCTTTGGGAGCACGGACACCCCTCCTTGTCTCTCTCAGGTGTTGTGCTACATAAAACACAATTACAGGCTGGCTGCATAATATTCAATGCTCATATAGTTTGTTTTGTTTTCATTGTGATTACACTAATGCTGCAGTCACAGCCCAGTCGCCAGAATAAAATGTTGTCATTTTACATTTCTGCAAACCAACAAATAGGTTGAAATGTCAATGTTTCTGAACCAAAAATAGGTTGCATATCAACAACTGGACTTATAACCACTGTGGTGGAGCCTGTGTTAACGTTAACTGTTAATGTTTGCACATTCACAAATACTAGAAGTTAGCTTTCTTGGTACTTAAGCCACTTTTGATGAATAGATTAGCCACTACAACTTGGTTAAGGTTAGGAAAAGGTCATGGTTAGTGTTATGAAATGTTAGCTAATATAGTTCTTGCTTGAGACAAGACTCAAATCCTGGTCTGTTGATTGTGCCATCCACCACCCCTCTTTCCTCCTGATGTGTTCTTTTTTGTGCTTTATATTACATCATGAAACTTGAAAACATGATGTTTCAGCAGAGATGTAAATGCAAACTTTTTTTATGGCAACTGGGCTGACAATCTTTAGTCTCTGCCACTAAACCAACTAACAGGATGGACAAAGGGGTCTCTTTAAGGTTTCTAGGATGAAAACCAGCATCTCAGGCTCCTCTCATATCTGAATGTGGACTAAAAATAGTCTGGAATCAGACACATTTGGGTTTTGGTTTCATTCAAAGCCAGCCCCTGTGTTCACTGTCTGATCTCATCAACCGCACCAGGACGTGACTCAGACCAGGGTCTCCAGCAAACTACTCAGCTCACGGCCCCGGCTAGCCAGCTGTGGAGGTCTGTTGGGTTTTCTCCGATCCAGAACCCCAAGCCTGTAAAGGATCATTCCGAAACCTCCGCCAATCAGAGGGCAGGTAAAGCTCCAGCTGTCCTGTTATTGGACGAAATCCCTATCAATGCACAGCAGAAGTCTGCAGCAGCGGCAGCGTACAGGCTAACCACAAGGAACACCTGTGGTAGAGACATGGAAACTCTGACTCATTTGGAGTTGTTTGTTTCTATAGATACCGATGTTTATCCTTTGAAGTCACAGCCTCATCTTGCAGTCACTGAGACATTACTGTTTCTGCGCCAGTGAAGGTTTCAGACCAGAATTTAGATTTAGTAATTATTTTTTAATGCTGCATGCTCCGTAGCTACTCAACCATAAAGTACCATTCAGCCCGAAGTCCTTTTAAACTGTTCAAATGGAATAAAAATCAGGTGGCTTAAAAAAAAAACCTACACAACAAGCACTGAAACAGGGAAAAACAAACACTATTAAGACCTGAACTCTTCATCGCTGCCAAATGTGGCAAGTTGCATGGTGCCAGACTTGCTGACGACCTCCAGGCCATGAGAGCCAGCCTGTTTGAAGCTCTGTTTGGCAGGTTAACATGGCTTGTTAAGGCCTGGGCTCCAAAACGCTCATTTCCTGACTTTGCCCGGGGATGAAGGGGTAGCAAAGGGTGCAGGGGAAAGGTGTTGCTTTTGCGCCCTGGAACGAGAGTGAAAGAATCTCCCTGTGTTTCAGAGGATGTGTGGAACTAATAAAATCGGACTCTAATTGCCAGAGGTGGTTAACACATTGTCAGAGATACACCTCCCTAAAGGAAGCCAAGCGTGAATTGAAGAGTATGAGAATGCTGGGTGCTTTTTTGTTTTTTGTTTTTTGGATGTAACATGATTTCAGTGGCCAAACATGACTTCCCAGACTGCAGTGGAAGCCACAAAGTAACAGGACATTTGTGTAAGAGCTTGTGGGAATTAGTGGCAGCCAGCAGGAGCCAATGCAGTAGTTTCAATAGGTCACTCCTTCTCTGCATGGGGCCGTCTGAAGAGGGTTTTAAAAGAAGGTTCTGGCCCCGATGCTCCTCCCTCACTAGGACTCCTGCTCTTCCCATACACACACGCACACACATATACACACACAGAGTCAAACACACAAATGCAGACACACACACAAAAACTGTCCGCAGCTGCTCTTAGGCTCACCATGACAGCCTTACCTCACCTCTGATTCAAGAAGGAGCCAAGCACACACCGCTCACTCAAACGCACCACTCACAACAGGCACGGACATACGGGAAACTGCCACTGGGTCAGGTAGAGACGAGTCACTGCAGACGCACTGCTGATCCAGGACCGGTTGGAAGGAGAAAATGGGGCTGTGGACAACCCTGATTCTGACTTCATACTTGATATTAAAACTGTGCTTAAATGTAGAAGCCCAGGCTTTAGGTAAGTATGACTTGTATAAATGTTTTAAAAAACATTTCCCTTGCATTTTAAAGAAGAAATGTACTTAAAGATAATCAATTACAAAAGCTCTACATTATTATAGTTACACCTGGAGATATAACTTTTTTTGGTTGTTTGTTGTTGTTTATGTGTAGGTTGATATTTGCTGTTTAAATGTCAAACTACACATTTTGATCTGATTTTGGTAGATTAGCAGTAGATTCGACATTTTTCTGACAGCATGGCCATGATTGGATCCTCCAGTGCCAGTATCTGTCAAATAAAGATTTCATAGTCGAACCCTTGGGAATTTTAACACACTATGTCTCCGAGTTCAGTGCATAATAGATTTAGCAGACACCGTGATAGAGCATATCATATTCAGGCCAGAAGTACACAAAGGGGTAGTCATGGCATGTGATACTCACTAAGGTAAGAATAAAATGTTAAATATCCCTCTGTAGGTTGAGAGGTAAGGAAATTGAAAAGACACATTGCGGAGGAATGCTGAGTACAGGTTTCATAATTTGATCAGAGGTGACTGACTTGGTGATGGAATAACTTTTGTGAGGAGAACAAAGGACAAAGACACAAAGAGGACAATATATTTGCCGAGGGAAGTTTTAATTCCAGTAGCTGTACTGTCTTTCTTACTAAAGTTCTTGTGCTTCCCCCCCTATCTTTCCAGCCAGATTTGTTTGATTACTTCAGGGGGTGAAGCATTCTGGCTCTTATTTATTCAAACAAAGCCCCAGTCAAGTCACACACTCTCTCACACACACACACACACACACACACTGACACATGGGAATAATCACAAATGGTCTGGGAGCAATAGAGCAATTCAAATCACTCACACACAAACAGACACACAAACACACACACACACACACACACACACACACATGCATGCAAACAAACTCTCTCTCTCCCCCTCCTCTCCTGTCCCTCTCTCTCTCTGTTTCTCTCCCTCTCTCTCTCTCTCTCTCGGTGTTTACATCATATCATCTTCTCACAAATAATTCTCATAATTGATGGCATCCATTTTATTCCCACTATTAATCCTTACAATTCCCAGCAAAGCCTGCATGCTGTTATGTATAAAACAATCAGAAGTCCAGATTAATGGAGTTCATCGTCTATCACCTCCCTCGAAAATGGCTCATTGTCCACATGATTACAATTCACTGTTGTTCAAAAGGGACCAAGGACGAGTTATAGGTGCAGTAAGAAAGATTTTACCGTCCCATAGCACAGAATGGCCATCATATATCTGTTTGTGTGTGTGTGTGTGTGTGTGTGTGGTGGTGGTGGTGGGATGGTTTAATGGGGTTGTTGAACAGTACCAGTGACTCTGATTATTTAACCAGGTGAAGAGATTTGTGGCTTTTAAAACTCAGCTTTATGATCTATACTGTGTTTGGGCACAAACTCCCCACCCATCAAGGACAACAAGACGCCTTGAAAGACATTTTGTTCTTCAGCCAAAGAAATAAGCGAGGAAAAAAAAAGCAGTAACATCAATCAGGTTGCAGGGTACAGTATATGACCTCTTCATTGTGTATTTCTGGTTGGACTCTCTTTTAATGAACTATCTTATTTCTCTCTATTTTATCACGGACATCAGTACTACAAGATGTAGTTGCAATTTGCAATTAAAATCAAAAGCTGCATAATGTCCCCCTTACGTAAGCTACATCCAAAACTGCACGTATGAAGTGTACACGTTTGATAAGAGGTAAAATAAAGAAGGTAGATCGTTGTCACACATTACGCTGCTCTACAGCTATGATTTTTTTAACACGCGAAGGCTGAGGGGAGGCTTAATTTTAAGGAGGACAAGATAAGTCTTTATGGGATTCAGTTGAAGTTGTTTGGTGTAATTTGAAGTCTGAGGTTAACTGGGGGGCTGAAAGGAGAACACTTTCTCAGGATCCCTGTTGTAAAGAGACTGTGACCCCCACGGTGCCCCCTGTCCAAAAGACAAATGACAATGGGTACAATGACTGCATGTGTGTGTGGGTGTGTGTGTGTGTGTGTGTACGCGCGCGCGCATGTGTGTGTGTGTGCGCGCGCATGTGTGTGTGTAAGTGTATGTCTTCGCAGAGTTGACTCCAAAAAGACAAATGACAAAAACATGTGAGAAGCCTTCATTTAAGTTCTGTTCTTGGAGCAGCCCCAATTTATGGGCCGAGTCACGTTGAGTCAGACACAGAGATCTATTTGGTTGTGTAACACTCCACACCAGGTGAGTTAGACAATGTCAAATACAGAGGCCTTTCACAAATCACAACCGCCCCAGTGTTTGTAAAAGTGTGATTGGGCAAAGAAAACACTGTGAAAGATGGCTTGTTTTTGTGACCCAGTCACGTTTAACTACATGCGTTTTAAAGCCCTCTGGTTGCTCCCTGATGTGCTGAAATATATGGTGGGTTGGAGGAAATGGGATGGAACATTGGGGCAGAGGAGAGAGAGATAAAAGAAAGAGAGAAGATCTCATCTGGGATTTGTGCTTTGCAATTTTGGCTGAGAAGGGACGATTTCTGGGAGCATTTGGGAGCAATTTTGCTCCCTCACAACAGTGGCCCTTGTACACAGCTTTTAGGGTACTTGTGTATTCATGGTATGTGCAGATGGCAGAATAGATTCACTGCACATCCTCCCGTGGTCGGCCCAGCTCCTGGGTCACTTTATTAAAGTTAGAGGCAAGCCATGAGCTCAGATCTGCAATGCCTCTCTGGCATTTCACACTCACTAGGCACTCTGTCGGTAGGTATCTCTAAATCCCACAACACCTCTGCTTCTCATAAGAGTGAAGCTGTACAATTATGATTTAAAATGAAAGTGTAAAGGTAGATATTGTGCTATACCTCATCACTGAAATCTATAGTGTTGGAATAAATCTGATAATATAATATAATAACTAATACATTTGATATATAGTCAATTTGTTAATTTGTCTTGCAGTGAGAATCCACTTGTTTTCTCTGAGAAAAACAGCAGACTGCCTTGTTTGTGCTGATTGACCCAGTGTCCCCGAGAAAAAAAACAAAAACTCAACAAAAACACTCTAGCCCAACATCATCATCTTCTTGTCTACACAGGATGTGTTTACTCTGAGACTAGAGCAGAGCTGCGGGTTGTGAATATTCATATCTCATCATCCATTACTCATGTGCTTTACCACATCTCTCTTCCCCTCCCCTCCTCCAACAGCAGTCTATGATCTGCTCACCTCACCTGACTGCCTGCCAGACCTGCTGCAGGGCGGCCTGGCAGAGCAGGGCGTGAACGAGGCTTTCATCCTAACCACCTTCAAGCTGCAGCCCAAGACCGGAACCACTGTGTTTGGCCTGTACAACCCCCGGGACAACAGCAAGTACTTTGAGTTCACCGTGCTGGGGAAGCTCAACAGAGGTACAAGAGCATGAAAGACACTGGTGCAGTTGTTGAGCTGAGGCTGAAATGGATTTAGGGTCCTCTCTGTTTTTCTGCCCATGCCTCAGTCTGTTTAAATTGCTATTTATTTCCATCCCATTCTGAGTAACAATCCCTGTTGTCGATCAATATTTTTCCCCTCCATTATTCATTTAATCAATTCTCAGCCATATTTACATGCACCTTTCTTCCTCCTTGCTCATTTATCCTGTACCTTATCTCTCTTTCTACCTCTAAATGCCCCATGTGTTGCCCTTATCTGTTTGTTTCCTCCAACCCCTCCCTCCCCCACCACCACCTTCTCTGCTTCCATCATTTCTTTACAAAGCTGTGTTGCGTTACTTGAGAAGTGACAGAAGGATGAGCTCAGTAACCTTCAACAACCTGGTGCTGGCGGACGGCCAAAGCCACCGGCTGTTGTTCCACCTGAAGGGGATGCAGCAGCAGGGGCCAGGCGGGGTGGAGCTGCACCTGGACTGCAGGCTGGTAGAGACAGTTCGGGATCTCCCTACCGTATTCCAGGGTTTGCCGGCTGGCTACGGGATGGTGGAGCTGAAGACCATGCAAGCCAAGGAACAGGTGATTCATCACTCATTTACATACAATAACGAATATGATATAATCCTGATCATTTATTGAGATTTACCAGAGGCTAAATTGGTCGCTTGAACCTGTTTGAATCCAACAGGACAACTTAGAAGAGCTCAAGCTAGTGGTGGGAGACTCGTTTGAGAATGTCGCTTCATTACAAGACTGCCACCTCCAGCAGAGAGACGCTGTGCAAACTCTAGGTAAGATTCCTTCTTTGGAAATAAATCTCCATTGAGACATCCAAATGTTTACCAGGAAAACAATCACAGTGGGCCGGAAGCAACTGTTTGTCTTTGTGAGCTCGGAGTGAGCT
>OMLB01051633.1:0-21854 GCA_900302555.1 Myripristis jacobus
TGTTTTGTTTTTTTTGGTTTGTTTTGTTTTATTTTTTTTAATATTCAATTGTTATGATTGTTGTTATTATTAATACTACTATTGACATTGTTATTGGCCACCATTAATCACCCTCCTTGGTTTCTGTTCAGATTTCAGCATGATTTCCTCAGCGGAGCACAAACGTTGATCTATTTGCAAATCATTTTTGCAAAGTTGTTGATTATTCTGTTGTTGTTTTGTTTTTGTTCGCTTCTTCCTTTATTTTTGTTTTTTTCTTTGTTTTGTTTTTGTTGTTGTTTTTTTTCTTAGCATGATTAACATGAGTGTTTTATTTTAGAAAATCAGTACAGATGTCTGTAGTCTCTCTTTGTAGCTCTATGTTTGCCTTCTTTTTAGATGGCTGTATGAATGTAAAAGATGTTGAAAAAAAAAAAAAGTTGGATGGTGTTGTCCAATACTGTGGTTAACCCAATCAATTTGTTTACTACAGACCAAACGATTCAGAACAGAGATGATATATTGGTTACAAGAGATATGTTTATATGAAACTATTCTATAAGTTGTTCTTTTTGTACAGTATTTTTCCTATACATTACTGACTATGTATTTTAAAGGCACAGCTGATCCAGAATATTATTAAAGAAGACAAGTATATTACTCAAAGACAAATGCATATAGTGGTATTTTGATATTCTATATTAACTAGGATGCGCTAGTTTTACAGAGATTCATGGATATTCAGCAACACCCAAACCTCCTGGGCATTATTATTATTATTATTATTATTATTGTTATCTTATTATTATTATGATCATGAAGACACTACTGCTTATGTAGGTGCCATCTTCAGGGTCTCATGTTAATCGTAGTGCGTTTAACTCGAGGCGGCAGATTTGAAAACCCGGAAGAGAGAATGTACAGAAGGCTCCTTTCTGAAAAAGCGAAATCCAGAAGTTTGCTCACACCACGGCATTTCCATCTCCTGTCATGATTTTAACGCGTCTCTCCCGTTAACAGGAGTGATGGGAAGCTCCTTTTTTTTTTCTTTTTCTTTAGGCTTGACAGTGGAGTCTCCCCAAACTTGGCTGTTTTTGGAGTGTAGTGCTGCGTGCTTTTGATGATCACAGTCCAGACCTGGGGGGGCGACCAATATGGGTTTTCTCAAAGCTGATAGACTGAAATTGGTGATTTTTTTTTTTTTGTGGCAAAATTTCCCTTACAGCTGTACTCTTGTCAAGGTGGAAAAGCCTCTGAAGCTGCATTTACACCATCATGGCACATTCATTGGCATTTAATGAAGAATTAGTTTGCATCAATTGTAAACAAACAATCCAGATTTTTCAGGTTTTCTTGTAACTATGTTCCTGATTGGTCAATATGCCATTGTTAACACAAGGCCAGTATCAGTCATCAGGCTGTATTGGTCTAACCCCAGTCCAGACTTGATCAGACATTATAGATCTGATCCAAAGCTGTGTGAGTCGCAAAGTGATGAGTCTCTAAATACAAATAACAGTGTCAATATTGTTGCTTTGAGGGCGGTTCCTTCCTGCGATATAGCTCATATCCGCGCACTCGACGTGAACAGGGTCCAATAGCGACTGGAGCGGCGCCCCGAGCTCCTCCGAGGCGCCCCTCCTCATGATAAAACATAGGATAAAGCCAATATTAATCCATTATGTGTCCCAAAATTACCTCACTGTAGAGTGATCTCACTACCTCACCCACAGATGGAAAGAGTAACCATAATTCTGAGTCTATTCCAGTGCCTTGAATACACTGACTGTTCCCCGGTCTCTCAGCAATGTAACGTCTCATCACAGCACCACTCGGATAGGTTCAGATCTGCACTGAAGGGCTTCTTAGTGCATCGAAATTATTTTCATCTCCTAGTTTGGACATTGCAATGGACTTGTAACCATTGTATTCATGGCAACACCAATGGACTGTTTAAGAGTGTACAAAAATTCAACATAAAGGAGTATTCTGTCTTGTATGTCATAGGATGGATGCATAACACTTTCAGTATTTGTGCTGGTCAGCCCTCGGCCTCTCCCTCTCTCTGTAATTTGTAGTGTCTAATAAAGTCTTTACCGATTCTTTT
This sequence comes from Myripristis jacobus, assembly GCA_900302555.1. Classification (NCBI taxonomy): domain Eukaryota; kingdom Metazoa; phylum Chordata; class Actinopteri; order Holocentriformes; family Holocentridae; genus Myripristis; species Myripristis jacobus. Next base: position 2,087 of record OMLB01051633.1, read on the forward strand.
CTGCAGCGTCTCTTCTTTCTCGCAACAGCAGCTGAGCCCTGCCAGTGATCATTTTCCTGAAGACGATGAAAAAAAAATCTCCATGTTAATGAGTCATTTGGTCTCATATTCAGAGTTAAAATTGTCTCGTTTCTTCTGCTTCTTGCTTCTTAAAACAAGGGATGAGATAACCCCATTTACTTCTGATGCAACGGCACCTATCTGCAGAATAAGGCAGATCAGCCCACTAATACTGAGAAAATTACATTGACCGAGAAAAAATCCTGGAAACGTGGGATTATTTCACCCCGCTGGTCAGATTTGTTAACATGCTTGAAGAAAAACAAAATGTTAACAGTGAAAATGAGACTAAATGACTTCAAAAGATGGAGATTTTCCACATTAAGCTGTACAGCCTTACATTAAATGATGGATAATACAGCACCAACCATGCTAAAAATCTCATTTTTGTTGTTTTTTTTCTGACTGAAATCAGATCTTAACATCTAAATACTGAAAATGCAAAATACTCAAGTGTGATACCCAAGTAGCAACTGCAAATGTGACAGAATCTGATTGTAATTGAAGTATCACGGTGCTACAGAGATGCTTTGGCCTACAAACATGTCTTTTTTGGTACAGACTCCAGCAAAAAATCACATAATTTTACGAGTAATTTTCATACACAAGGATGCTGAAGCACCTTGATATCCGCACAGAGCACTGTTCTCAGTGATTGCAATGTTATGTAAATATATGCATTTTTGTTTCTTGTCCTAATTTCTCTTACGTTATGTGCTGTTACAAGTGGACTGGCTGTTGATGCATGAAAAATTTCAGCCGTGGCAGACAATAAAGTGTAAATCAATCATAATTCCCACTAAAATCGAGAATCACACCCCAATCACAATCTGCCTAAATAATAGTAATATGATTTTTTTTTTTTACATTATTGAGCCCTGATTGAAACCCTGAAAGAGCATGACAGAAAATGCTGCTGAACAAAAGGCTCGGTCTCCATTGTGTCCGCACAGGAAATTACTCGGTTTAATGAGGGCTTGGTTTCCTGCAGAGAACAATAGAGGACCAATACTGACAGAATTGAAAAGGAAACCTCTGGTGCCTCAACTAGGATATATATTAAAAGCACAAGTGTAGATTTGGTACATTATCATTTTTTTTTTTATTTTCACATTAGAAAGGTAATATTCAGTGTGGTGGAGGAGCATTCATGAATATGCAGCACCATTAACAGCCAATGGAATAAACAAGAAGCAGTTTTTTTTTTTTTTCCCCTGCAAAAGGCCTGGACAGTGTTGATCCAAAACAACAGAATATACAAACATTACAAAACAGAGTGGTTAAGGAATCAATGATACATTTCAGTGGAGCCATGATTACAAAAAATACACATCATTCAGATTTACAACGCTCCACACAACGTGAGGGGGAAAGCAACGGACACAGCGGGTAATTTGTTGGAATCGGAAACATGGAGCCATTGGGCAAAAAAAAAAAAAAAAAAAATCAACAAAACCATAACATGATATGGTCTCAACTTGTGGTTTCTTAAACCATCGGATCCATTTTCCAAGCAGAACACAGAGGAAGGTTGGCTGTGCTAAAGGTGAAACCTCAAAGACTCAAAGAACTAATGCAAATGTAATAAGGTCTTGTACATACGAAGGTCCTGCTGCACATTCTTCACACACCAAAAATGTAATTATCAGCTTGATTCTCCAGCCTGGAGGTCCCTGTGGTTTTTCCTCTTGGTCACATACTGCACTTTGTATCGTTACACCGCATGAACTGCGCCCGACGCTCACATTATTTGGCTTAGACAAGATAGCACATTATATCAAGGGCTACGCTGATGAATCCACTTCACCTGTCCCACCTACACATCCTCTGAAATGCACTGTGAATCACCTCCCATGCTCAGTTTACACTAACCCACAAGTAGAGGGAAATGTTAAGAGCTATTGTTTGTGGTTCTTAGCTTACCGGCGCCTCCGAAAATTGCAACTGCATTTGGGTAGAGACCGAGCGTGAACAAAACAAGAGACAAGAACTGCATGAATCTGGATCAGATGAGAGCAAAGCGAAGTAAGTTGGTGGTGAAAATTAGGGACGCTCGGGGAAAAAAAATCCTATCCTTTCAGCTCACCTAAGTGCCAACATGGTGCTTTGGAAGTTTTAATGAGCCGCATAAGTCGCATGAAAATCTTTTCATCTCCTTCCATCTGACTTTCTGTATTTCAAAGAAAATACACCCGCAGCTCCGCAGAGCAGCGAGTGACTTCAGAAGCTTCAAACCAATAATAACTACTCCTGCTGCAACATCCCTACTGCGCAAATCACCGACTAAAAACGGGTAACAGAGAATCTCAAAGGATGACAGACAAATTCTCCACAAATGACATGACCCCGAGTGTGGAATGTGACTCATTCAAGTGATACAAAAAGACTACTACTATCAAATACTTCACAAATATTCACCGACGTGCCGAGGGTAATAATAACTGTAAAATTGGAAGTCAAAATTCGCTCACTATTTGGTTCAGATTGAACAAAACTTATATAAAATAGCTTCGAAAGTAGCTTTTTTGACTGAGGTGTTTTTTTGTTTTGTTTTTTTTTAAATTGTCAGGGAGATACTGGAAAAAACTGTTCTCCACCACGTTAGAAAACAGTAAACAATGCATGGTCATTTTCGTAAACTTTCTGGCTGTCGCTGCAGCCTTAATGGGCAGTTGAGGGAGTCAAAGTGTGCAGGTGCCTCGGCTCAGAAGCACAAGGGGAGGTGGAGCACCAGGTCTGCCAGGTCACCAGCTTCGGGCCCCGGTGGTCACGAGTCGAGGAGCGTCTCGGCGCTGGGATTCTTGTAGAGGTATTTCCAGATGGCGTAGTAGTGCACGGCAGCAGCCAGCGCCACAAACACGTGCCAGATGGCGTGGGCGAAGGGGATGACGCCGTCAGACTTGAAGAAGAACACGCCCAGGCAGTAGATGAGACCTCCGCAGGCCAGCTCGTGAAGCCCCTCTGTGTTGCTCTGCAAAACAAACAAAAAAAAAAAAAAAGAGGGGGAAATAAACAAGTGCTGCTACTGCACAAAACAACTCTCAGAGACAGGCTTATATACATAAACGTCACAGCACATTTGCGCTGCACCTTTTTGGGCAATTTGCAGGCACAATCTGTGGAATTAATGTGTTATTTACAAAGGCAGCAGATAATTACTCAGTCAGCACCTGGGCCGCCGTCTACTCACAATTTGGCAAAGAGCAGAGCTTAAAATGTGCACATTTGATTGGTGGAGTGCCTGCAGTTTGTGCAACAGGAAGCCTTCAACCAGCTCAAAGAAAAAGACTAAAAGAGCTCGCTGATGCTGAAGTTAAATTATTGATTAATAGAATTGCCAGTATGCAGAGATATTCTGGAGGGATGCAGGACAACCTGTATTACCATAAGCAGGATACAGGAATGCTTTTCACAGAAAATAAACGCATCAGGATTAAGAGAGCAAACTGCTGAGAGACAAATGACATAAAAAGAGGAACAAAAGAAAAGGTTGCCTTCATTAACATACAAGCCACAACAACCAGTGGCAGGCTACCACAGGGAGCAGCAGACGCTCATATTAGAACAGATGGAGGGCATTCCTTGAATGTCAGCCAAGGCAACGGAAGCCTAATGAATATTTTGAGTATTCCTTCGATTGGTGCTGCCCTATAAAACTGGTACAATGCTTGTGTTGAATGCGTAATTGATTGAAATAAAAACGAAAACTACTATATTCTTTTCTAAGAAGCTTCTTTGTGATCTTGTGTATTAGGCCTAAATTTGCAGTGCACCCAGCCTTTATCTGCTGCTGTCATTGAGATTTCTGTAAAGCACAGGTTAACATACATTTCCTCCATGTAACTGCACTGATTTGTACACCTGCTCTTTAGAGGCAGAGATGTTTCAACACAAAGCTGGCAGTGGCAAATTGCCTGACCGTAAATCTGAAAAAGCAGAACACCTAATCAACCACACTTTGCATGTTTCCTCCTGCTATCTGTGTGACGCTCCTTTAAATGCATACGCTTCATGCAAATGCGTCAAAGAACGGGTGACATGCATTTCCAGGAAGGTTCACCTGTTAAACATATTGCATGCATGTTGCTGACAGCAGAATGCGCCTTAAAAGATGCGCAAAAGGCTGAGTGGGTCTGTCCCTCAGTATTCCATGATGCAAGGATGCACTACTCAATAAACCCACAAGGGGGCAACACAGCCTGCAAACCTGAGACCACGCCTGTTTACCGCCAGAGGATGTGGTCAAAGAATTGAATTAAATGCACAATTTCAGAAGCATAATAATTACACTTTAAAAAAAAAAAAACAATCAAAGGGGTAAAGGTGTGAAGACAGGATCCACATGACTTTACAAACAGCTGGTACTAAAGCAACCACAGAACTTTGAAATGAAGATGTATGAAGAATCGGTTAGGAAACTGGTGCAGACGCTCTTCAAACATTTTCATCACAGACTCCAAAATTACAACACTTGCTGAGGTAACAGACCCCCTTCTGATCAGATATCTATCTCTGAATTTTTTTTATTTTCTTGTGTAACTGTCAACACTGATCATGGGGAGACGATAGTGAATAGAGTGAAATCTGTGACTGCAGTTGACAGTATTACACAGTCACTAATTAGGATGATTTGTAATTATTTACGTTACGATGAGATTCAACTGTTCAGCCTCATTATGCTGGCGTCCCCCTGGCAGCGCCTACAGGAGCCTCAATTTGAGAACAAATGTCGTCGAGTGTGAGGATCAAGAGGCGTGTGTGTTGCTGTGACAGAGCTGGCAGTAAACCTGCGGCACAAACTCATTTCATCAGTTTCATAAAAACAAAAGGACGGGCCGTGTTTACAGAAACAAATCTCCACGTTGGACTTGGACCTTGTACTGCGCACAGGCTTTCTCAGTGAACTAATCAAAATTCTTCACACCAGCCCCCAACTGTGCGACAGCCCACGTTGTCACATAATTACGTGTGCTGCCCTTTCTCTGTCTCCATTTTCTTTTGTAATCCACTGCTTCTGTTTACATCACGTCGCTAGCGGCTCTTTCAAAATGAGCGTCTTGCCGAGCTTGTTCGAGGGCATCGGCATCGTTATGAGAAATCAAACTGTTTCTACACCCTCGTATTACCTCAGCCGCCGTTGCTGCTCTTTCACCGTGGCCGTTATTGCTGTTCTGAGTTTTTGTCATTGCCGTCTAATCTTCGTGTGATCTCACCGGCGTCTTTGTAAATCAGCGACTAAAACAAAGCAGCAGTGAGTGTACGCCACTTTCGCTGTGGCACCATATTTTACTCTTTCTGTTTTGGGAATGTTCATCTTTGCTATTAAATGTACCATTGCCTTAGGGCTGATAATCAAGACCATAGATGAGATACAGCATCTCAATAAAGCATACTGAAGGTCAGCGTATTACCATTGACGTCACGACGGATGCAGGGAAAAAACCCATCGTCAAATAGAAGGCCAGCTCGACAAGTTTGTACCTGAAAAGCAAACAGACGGAAGATATTCACTTACAGGGCCCACACAATTTTTCTAAAGTAAAAATTCAAGTAAATCTGAGGCACTTTCAAGGTGAGCTGCCTAAGTTTCTCAACACTCCACGGCAACCAATGTTCATGTTTTGCAGTAAATTTATTCCTGAAGTAGCGGCGCATGAAAAATAAACAACAGAAAACAGACACCTAGAGATTCACATCAACAAAATAAAAATAAAAAATCCCAAACCCTTGTACATAAGTTACACTGCAGTTGTCGTCACAGTTAGGCATACATTTTTTTACATTTAGATTTGGACATGAGCGCCTTGGTTACATCGCCTTATGACTTACGCTACGACAGTTAAACTTCTGCTCAACAGAATCAAAAAGCAGACTATAGTTTTTATCAGGACAAAAAGTCTTTTTCAGGGAAGCGCCGTTTTCAGAAAGCCAAATTTACGGCTTGAATTAAATTAACTGTCGAATCAGGAAGCAAAATAAAGCAAGAAAGCTGGGGAACACCAAGCTATTTTCATCTGACCACAGCTAACGACATTTCTCACAGGATACTGATGTCCACTTGTGCCGAGTAAAGCGTAAATGTGTACTGTACTGTCTCCCATGTTCTGCGAGCGGGGTTCCTACAGCTTAAGGCAAGTTAGATTTAAGATTTTAAGTCATTTTAATGCCATTTTACAACAACAAAAATAAGAAACATCAAATATATGAGTGTTGCTGGTTCTGCTTTCCTGAGTTGCATGATGTTACTTCAGGACACATTCGGTAAATTCTTCTTCTTCTTTTTTTTTTTTTAAATAGATGTTACATATTATTTGGGGTGTTGACACTGCCAAAAAAAAATCGTACTTCCCATGTCTTAGCATTTTTAAGACATTTGAAAGATTGAGTTCTGATAATCTACACAAGACGTTCTATAGACATTAGACTCCAACAGACACTGTAATCCTGTTTCAAGAAATGAAAAATGTACAGTACTTAAACACTTTTCCAGAATTTTAAAGCGAACCCGAGGACACCCTGGCATGCCTGTTCAATGGGAAACTGGACACCAAAAGGGAGTGTTGCAGCAACCTCACACTAAAGGCTCCACTGCGTGCCGAGAGGTGTCAACATCTCAGTCATGGGCCAAGGTTGTGAGCGAGCACTTTGCAATGAAACAGAGGAACGGATAAAACTCAATCAAATGTCATTTATTTTCCCGGCAGCTGAGATATTTTCAGACTGCTGATTTCTTCTCTCCTCAGGATTTGAAAGCCATAAAGGAGCTGCTGAGGCACAGATGACGACCATGAAGTGCTAAAGCTCAAGTGTGTAGCTGGTTCGTCCGACGGGGATTTTTACAAGGAGGTGCAGCAGGGTTTGAAGTGGCTATGGCTACACCGTCAGGCGCTTTTAACACATTTTATTCACATCCGAAGCATGTTTCCACCCACTAAATTCCAGATAACATTTCAAGCATCAACGTCTAGTCCCTCTCTCTGACAAACACACACCCTGACAGCCACCAGGTAATCTTAAACTGTCCAATCGGCTTACTTTTCATGGTAGTTGAAAACATAGATGGTCCCAGCAGCAGCCATCAGCCATACAAACCAGCGCATGTGTGCTGCTAGAGGGCCGAGTTCACGAAGGTTCAACCTGAATGGAAAGAAGACAAAAAAATGGCATCTTCAGTTTCACAACCACCCATACTGTTTCTCTATTTATGAACACACGAGCTCTTGCCCACTGTATTGGACTTACCAAGGTGTGTAGGAGGCAGCAATGAAAAAATAGATGACCACTCTGTCACACATATGGAAGCAATGCTCCACAGACCTAAAATCAACAGGCAGAAAGTGAACAGGTTAGGTGCTGTTAGCAGGGACCTCTTATCGAGTTTCAACGCTAAGCAAAGCAGCAGTAAATACTCTCTGCGCAAAGCCAAAATCACTGTCTGGCAAACATAAAATCAAAGAGCAATTAAAACCACTAGTTCATATAAATAACGCCCATTTTTCTACTTTATGTCACTGATGCAACAAAATAGTCATTCAACTTATATCCATTCTTTTACATTTGGTGTGTTTTACATTTGCAGCAAGAGCAAAAGGGGACAGAAAAACAAAAGAAAGAGAAGACGACCTGGGTATTTAGCATGAGCAGCGACAGCCACCGTGGCTGTAGAGACAATGAAAACAGCGCCACCTACAGAAACTCAACCACCATCGAAAGAAAATCAAAGGACAAAGACACCATGGTTCTAGTTCTGGGACGTGCCGTGCAAAAACAGCATAGCAAAGGATGACACCGAAACATTACTTTAAAAAAATTAATCTCACAGATTAACACTTTGAACCTTTTCAAGTACACAACCTCTTTCAGCAGTCATTCCAAGTTTTACTGTCTCATCTTCCGTGTCAGCTGAATTGCAGGTACCATGTGAAGATGCAGCTGATTTCATGTGCGGAGAGAGACGATTATTGGAACCCAAATGTGCTGTTGAGCCCTCTGGGAGTTTTGTTGGTCTGATTCAATTAAAACATCAGGAGTTGCCAACTTGATAACCTCAATTCCAAACCAGCTGTCAACCCCCCTTTTCCTCACTTATCAAAGCTAGACCTCGACACACAGTAGGCGCAAGACAAGTTCACTGAGCATCAGTGATAGATATGGAGATTTCAATGCCAATTTTAAGGCGCATCAAGTAATTTGTGATATTCCTCAATCCCTCAGTGGCCAAGAAACTGTATCATCAGTCTCTGTCACAGACTATGGTGGCCTGTTACTGATGTTACAAATAATCAAGTCACAATTTTACAACAGAGGATGCAAGCAGAAACATCTGGCTGAGACATAATACTTCACCATGCAAACTAGTTGACTAATATTATTTTATTATTTTATTATTTTTGGAATGAGAACAAAAAGTAGTGCAGGTGACCTTGGTCTTTTCAATCGTTGAGTAACTTAAAATCCAGGCGGGTGGCGGTGTGTGTTGTGTGTGTTTTGGTGTTTAAAAAGTGAGTTTTGAGAGGCAGAAATCTCAGCAGATTGTCAGTTAACTGCAGAGTCATCAGTATTGACCAACAGGCCATTTTAGGCTTTACAGTTGGTACAAATCTTATTCACATTCTCATTACGAAATGACCTCGATCTTTGGTCAGTTACACAGTGTCCACATAGGAATAAACATTCAAGGACAATTTAAAATGTATTTTGAGTCTGAACACAGCCACCATTTCACAGAGCCTCCCTGTCCCAGTTTTGAATCATTCGACCGTTTTAACACTAAATATTTACAATTCAAGTCATCACACCAACACCGAGTGTCTGCGGGATGTGTCATGTGTCACACCCTAAATACTACAAAAGGTACGTCAGAGCCTGTGTAGCAGGAAATGCTAGGGTTAGACTGAGTCACTGGTTTACTGATATACTGGAGCTGGCATCTACCTTTGTTTTTTTGAATATCAGATCTACCTTTGCATGTCCATGCCTTCTCTCTCAAGCTTTTTTTTTTTTTTTAAATATTGTTTGACAGTACAGCTATCGCATTTTTACTTTATTTAAACTAGCATTTGCTATATATCTCCTTATTCATTTAATTTATCCAAATATTTTATTTAAAAGCCATAGAGGGCCTGCTTCCATTGGGCATCATTTGTCAAATCAGCATCCTTTTTTTAACTGTTTACAGAAGCTTCTGAGTAACAGCATCTCCTTTATTCTTTTTTCCCCAGAGAACTCCGGCGCTTTCTTGCAGCCTCTGAGCGCTTCGAGTTAAAATCAGCTCACTGAAATCAGCAAACTGACCACACAGCAGAGGAAGCGGTGCTTTTAGACTGGGTGGCATCATCATTATCAGTGGCAGAGGAACTAGGAACTAACATCAGCGGTATACCAGCGCCTCTAACTTGCTTGTGAAAGATGCCTTGTGCACACAGGGCCTTATTCTTGTAAGAGCTGCCTAGTTCTAGTTAATTTTTTGCAGAGTCACTTTCAAAATTTAAAGATATCGGATGTCGGTACAGAATATCGGCTATCAGCAGCTTCAGTTTCAAAACACACTGGGTTCAGTGATGGTCTTAAAAAAAAAAAAAAGCATATCAGTTGAACCCTGGTGAATGCAAATATCAGCTCCTTGCCAACTGGCTGATGACATCCCAGGTCTCCTCACCTCATGTGGCTCTTCTTCCAGGTGATGATATGAAACACAGTGGAGACCAGGAAGAGGGCGCACAGGCCCATGCCGTACACCCAGGCCGTGATCCTCTCCCATCGGTCGTCTGACATACGGTGCAGTAACGCCATGCCCACAAAGGCCGGCACGATGAGGAGCTACAAAGAGACGGCATAAAAAGCATCACTACGGCTCACCGGGCTGCATCTGGACTTTTTAAAAACAGTCACTGGGACACCAAAATGGGAACAAACGAGGTTAAGCACTTGTCATGTCTATGTGAGTGTATGTAATCCAAATAAAAAACAGTGATAGAGTTATAAGCCTCTAACCGCATGAGTGTAGCAGTTTGCAGCATGCTCATAGCAGGTGGGCTGGTAGCGGCAGTTAGCAGAGGCCCGCCTGTTCATAAACCTGGAAAGCACAATAAAACAAAGAAAGAAAAAAAAAAAGACAAAACACATGGGCAGGCTGAATCAGCACTCTAAAGCTTCATTCTCACAACATTCCTGTCTGGTGTATACGCTTATCGACAGAAAACAAATGCAAATGTTGCTCTAGGTGTCTCATATGGTTAACTCAATCACAAAAAAGAAGTTACCATCAGTCACGAAAGTCATTACTCCATGTCCAATATACACTCTCAGTACATTTGTGACCCAGTGTGACGTCCACACTGTATATTTGCTTATTTTACTCTGCATACACACTTCAGGAACATTACGTCCAGAGGAACAGTGAATAGCATATTCATATCTAACCATGCCTACCTTAATCACTGTTTTATAAGTTTGTTTTGACAGATATGAACACAATGATTTATCACAACGGAGCTGTACAGAAAGATATGGGAAACATACTTCCAATATCAAGTCAAACTTTAACTATTGGATATTTTGTGTGCCTAAGTAGACACTGCATCAAAAAAACAAACAAACAGACAAACAAACAACGAAATTCAAGACAAAGACTGAGCAAAAGTCCGTGTGAACAAGTCCTGGAAACAGATTTTTTTTTTAAAGTTTCATGTTGACATTGTGTTGAGAGCAACAACACACCACATTTGCTTATTTGACAGCATTTCACACATTGCATGAATCAGTGTAGCTTTAGGAGAAAGAGCGCTACGGATGTTAGCCTGATAGCCCAAAACATTATTCATGCAGCCATAATTGTCATGTTTCACCCACCTCTGGAGGCTGTTAACCCTCTTCATGTCAAATCCTTCACAACAGGAAGCAAAGAAAAAATATGTCTACGGCAAGTGCTAAACTCAGCAAGGAGATAACTTTGAACTAATTCCTCTATAAAAGGGGAAGAAAAACAATAAAGTGCCTGGCTAGCCAAAGGAAAAGGAAGGCCTAGCTAGCTACCGGTATGCTACTAAAAAACCAAGCTAACTTTCACTCGTTAACGTTACATCAGCGACTAGCCGGCAGTGTTAATACAGCTGCTACTACAAAGGCACCATTTTAGTCTTTTTCTTAATACCATTCTGCAACAAATACCGACTAACTTCCTCCTCCTTTGGCTAGAAAATATCCATTAGCAGAAGCGGCAGCGAACCCACACTGACAGGACCACTGCTAGCTGCCCAGCCCGCTGATCAATGAGCGGCTGCCCCGCTGAAGCAAAATATGATTTTTAACCGAACCGTGGAAAGATTTTGAGTGACAGCGCCGTGAGCCAATGACGGGACGGAAACAGTGGTACGGCTCCTCATCGGACCAATCAGCGATCAGGAAGGCGTTACCTGCTGGGTGCCGTGAGACGTATGGATGTGTGTCAACAGTATAATGAGAACAACGACAATAATAATAAATCACTGATTAAAATAATCTATATTTATAAATTTAATAAATCACATACAGAGCAAAGGAGTCCATCATTTTTCTCACTACTGTTTGCATTATTTATTTATCTTTATTAATTATGTGTCCTCTCCTTTCACAAATGAAAAGTAAATTAATAACATTTTTTGTTGATATTTAGAGTCCCAGTTGGTTATTGTGGCTACCTGTTTCATGAGTTTTCAATCCTTAACTTACATTTTATATATTACTCATTTCAATTACTTCTGAAAGTTATTATTTCAGAGTAAAAACAATAACTTATCATTATGCAGTAATTAAATATATATACACAAAATAGTACTGCCTTTGTTAAATGTGATTATAAATAAACCACTGATATTCTTCTTAATGCAAATGTTGTGGCCTGTTTTTTTGTTATTCTTTTCAATGGTTATATTTGATCTACTTTTTGCAACTCTGATCATTTTTTTTTCAATAAAATGATGCTTCTTACAGATATGAAGAAAAAAAAATGCCTCAAAATTTTGTACATAAAAACCCTAACCCTAACCATCCCTCTCGAGATCAGATGGACAATGCAGTGCTGTCCACAAAACTCTCCATTCATTATGCAATGTACAGATGCTGTTATTCAATTCTGAATGAATTTGATTCTCTAATAACATTTGACTCAACTGATGTCTTTGTAGCTTTTATGTTTTGCCAGCACTGACCCTCGGCCAGATTTAGCCGCAGACGTCAAGATGCCAACAGATAGCTGCAATGAGCAACAGGTGGATGTCATATTTATCAAATTAAACAGAGTTCGGAGGGAAATATGAAGTCTGATATTGCAGGAGACAAAGAGACAGACATGTTGAACGGCACATGAGATATCTGATGAACCCTTATAACAGCCCAGTTACATAACAGCAGTGTAACTTGACCACTGAGCATTAGATAACCCAGTGTTTATATAAGACCTCAGTGCAATCCCCAGGCCTAACGAATTTAACGCAATAGACAATGCTGTCGCAGTTGTCGCTGGGTGTTAGTGCCTGTAAATGAAAAGTCACTGAAATCATAATTAACACAACGAGAAAGCAACTAGTTGAACCCTTAACCTGTTGGATTCTCACTCCTCATAGTGGAAAGCCTTCCTGCTTGATATGTGTTTCTGTTTTTTGGGAAAAAATCCCATTTTTATGTCACAAGAAAAGTCTTTTCAGAGTGATTTTCCATCAGCAGAGGCAGATATTTACCTCCTCTTGGATCACTGCTAATGGTACGGCGTAGCCTCTGTGACTCCATTTGCTTGAAAGAGGTTACACAACTAAGGGATTACAAAAATAGGTCTAGTTTGTATTGGAAATGTATAACAGGACTGTGTAGCCCGCTAAGCCCTGATGGCAGATCTGGTCGGCCTATGTGGAGCACGTAGCAGTTACCAGTAAGAGCGGAGGACAGGACTGATTCAGAGAAAGAGAAAGAGCTCATTGTCTGGGAGTTGAAAGCGCCTGATGTTGGGGCGTTGGGGGTTTTTACAAATGACATTAGTGCAACAACGGGAGGGTGCTAGAGGCCATATGTCAGGGTTTAGCATCCCCTTGTTTCTGGCTGCAGGCTGCGGTTTCCCCGCGGTGCCACACTAACACCTCTAATGCGATACAGACCTGAGACCTGCGGGTTGGCAGCGTTTCAGATTAAACACGCAGAGTCTCAGGAGGACGGCTTCCCCTCATCTGCCTCAACAGCGCGAGGTCTGGCGTCTTCCTGCAGTCAGTTTGTAGAGGATTTGGCACCGTGTCAGCGATGACCCCCCTGAGCTGCGACTGGTGTTTGCTCAGTGTATCAGTTCAGTATCAGAGGCATCTGTTGTAAATATCACCCAGCATGCACGCTTGGTGTGACTGCATCGCTTCACAGTCAAATTTAAAGCACTTTGAAGAGATGAAAACTGGACTTGGAAACTTGGAAACACACATTTCTGGCTCTGAATGTTTAAAAATCATAAGAAATCCTGTAAGGTCATGACATTGCTCATGATTTCCTTGAGTTTTAACCGATAGCCTGTTGTGCTTTTTGTTTTTCTTAGGTTGTACGACTGAATGATGGTTATTTTATTACCTTTTGTAAGTGTTGTTGTAATGTGATACAGATTCTATGATATGGGCTGGGTTTTCTCTATTTTCTTTCTGTATGAATCGGTGTTTCCAAATGCCATGAGCACCTGATGCCTTCAAGGACTTTGAGCACCACAATGGAAAACAGTAAGTGTGCACTGTAACTTATGAATGATCAGATCACATCATGTTTACCAGACCAGGCCGGTCAGCGATGCTTTACACCAAAGGCTACCAAAAAGATGAGAGAGGAAAAGGGTCAATGTGAGTCCAGGTTTCATTCACTTTTGTTTAGGAGACCAGAAATTTAAATACCTTTAAATGTTTTAAAGTGACCACCCCAAACTCTTGCATTTCATTGGGGGAAACTAAGATGCAATGTAGTGAGAATGGGAAGTCCTTCTGTTTCTTTGATTTTTCACTGATATCATTTTTCTGTTGTTGACTCCCAGTTTGACTCCCGAAAGGAACATTTCCAGCTCAGGAGAGAGTTTGCTCACTATCATACTTTACTGACTGACTCCCAGTTAAAAAGGCTTTCATACATGAGTTGTGGCTGAGAGGTGAGCAGGAGTCATTGATCTGACAGGTCTTAGGTCTATGATGTTTGACACGATCAGCCTCAAAGTCTCATGAGGGTCAGACACTTCCTGTAGGGTCTACTGACCCAGATCCACCGTCTCAAACCTCACCTCACCCTCAGCTTGTCGAGGGATTCCTACCTGGTGTTCAACCTGGAAACCCAGCACAAACTTTCCCTGTTTATTATTGCAAATTATTGAATACGTTTGACCGACAGATGACAAAATCAAAGCTATTGAGGTCGCTACGACAGCCTCCGCTGGTCTTGTGGGGCAACATAAGTGAGAGCACCCACAGGATGAAAGAGGCTTTATGTACACACGTGACACAGGGCTAAACAGCTCTGTAATTGGTTTACTCTTTCGTGCTAGAATGCAATTGCCCCTGTTATCCTCTGATAGGGAAGGCAAATAAATAATTGTGGAGAAAAACTTCATCTGAAACACAAAGGGAAGACACTGAGATTGCGGCTAATCCTCAAACAGGGCGAGAAAATATTCAAGCTTTCAGAGTGAGTGGAACATTGAAGGTGCTATTCTGAAAACTGGGTCATACGACAAAAACAATCAGTGCATGTATGGTATGCACTATGCCCATTCAAATTAGGTTTGATTAATATTATTTATTATATGTGCCTGCCCAACACTTAAGGTGCAGCTTTGATACCAGGAATTCACAAACTAATGCTGGGAGTTATAATAGGCAGAGGTTTTGCTTGTCTGATGTTTTGCCATACAAGGGTTAATTGGTCTCATAGCTGGCAAGCTGAGCGTTGCGTGTTCTTGTGCAAAGCACTTTGGTGCTTTTGGCAGAGGATTACAGAAGTAGTGTGTCATCAAGGCATGGCAGCCCTCCTCTGCTCAGTTTACACCTTGGTGTCACAGCAGTTCACCTGACCTTCGGCTCGCATTGTCGATGCAAATCCACAATTTTTTTCTGTTTTATTTATTCAGAAGTGTATCTGTATCAGTGTGAAATAGGTTTTCACACTGTTGTAGTGTTCAGATAATGTGAGTCTTTGAAGGCCAAAACCAACTCGTGTTGTCACAAGATTCAAATTAGGCCGTTTTTAAGCCAAAATATTCCTCAAAAATACAAGTTTCCAACAGATTTTTTTTTTTAGTCTTCATGACCTTCAAATTATCATTCATCGAATCGATTTTATGATCTCTGCATGTTACTGAGGCTCTTGTGTGGTGTTATGTTTGTTGTTGTTGCTTTTTTAAAACCTTCTGCGATTAAGTATTTAAAAAAGATGGAAAATACATTTCCCTTGCAAATCTTTGGTGCTCAGTGTCAGAAATGTGCGTCACCCAGACAGACCTTTCTAATGCCAAGTGCACATGTTGTCAAAGATAAAATGTTTCTGAAAAAGCATTTAGGCCTGTCCACTAAAAACCAACATGATAGTGATGATGGAAGTGATTATACTAATACTTATAGGGATACAAATAAAACATATTAATGTGTACATGTGCAGAATTCAAAAAAAATGTCACATCAGGACCAGTTCAGGTTTATGGGCTTCTTACAGACAAACAATATAGTGCTGATCAAGTCTAGTGTAAATATTTTGTTGATCAAACTGCATCATATCATCATATTGGAGGTGACTGGCTGATTTTTAATAAATGGTCACTATCAGCCCCCAAACATCAGCATACATCAGTGCTCAAAATATATATTGTACTGTATGTTTTGCATGGTTTAGCAAAAAGTGACAAGCCTCTCACTTACAGTTATGTTATTGCATGTTGTAGTAAAACAAGAGAAATTTTTCCTGCCCTTCATACAAATGTTGCTGAATAATATACTAAGGTTTCCCAATGGATAATTTACTAAAATTATATTATGTTGTGTCTCTTTGTGTGTGCATAGGTGACAAGAGCTGATATAGAGCTGATAAAGAGCTATATTGTTTCCTGGCAGAATATAAAGTGGGCAAATGTTTCCATAGCATTTTGTTTCCTGATTTATCCTGATGTTATCACATGCTAAATGTCTGGCCTATAGCCATACTGATGGCTGCCTAATATTATCCATGGCTCTGTCTTTGAAACCAAGGTTGTTCCTCGCATTAAGATGAATAAGGCTCGTTTTTAGTTGAGATTTCCTCCAGTTATTTTTCTACTGATACCACAAATGAGAACCTCTCTGTAAAATAAACCCCATATTGGCTTTGGCGCAGTGTATGCAAGGTAAAAAGTTAATGGCTATATGGTTCCTTTTAAGTCTGACATTTGATAAGTTAACTTCATTTGGCCACGCTGAACCGGCAAAGCAAAATATATACAAGGAATGTAAATGAGAAACCAATTAAGACCCGAGAGGGAGCATGAGATAAGCCAGAGTATCTGAAAGGGAAATAAATACACCAGCTCTACCTTTTGCCCTGTAACAAATGTAGGAGGACCGCCTTTAGCTGTGCCATATCATTTTTTATATCATGTGCCATTTGTATGTAATGTTATACGCTGAACATGTGCACCTTTTTAGACGGCTGAATATAATTTTTGTGTAATGACAGAATGTAATTTCCGAAACTGCCCAAGCCAATACGCAAGATCATTTCTCGTGTTGTTTATTCATTATTACCATCTGTTTGGCTAATCTTTGCAAACTCGTGGGGGGAATAAAGTGTTTGATGGAGTGTTCTTTCCATCAGTCTGTGGGCTTGCTTGGGAATTTTCTGTTTAAGGTTAAGAAGTGGAGCAAGCAGTCACTTTCTACATTCTCTATATAGCAAAATGACCTGTCAATACCTGCTGTCAGGCGTCAGCACCAGACCATTTCTCAGTAGCAGCAGGATTACATCAGGCTTAGCGACCATTCAGGTAAAGATCCCTGTTTGGTGGGACTATAAGATCTATTTCTGTGAACTACAGGCTTCAATCACGCTCTATTGAATAAGCGAGCATCAGGATGGATGTATAATCCATTCTCCGTGAAAAGCACTGATTCAGTGGGAAGCATCTCCTTCTTGTGTAATTGCCCTGCAGTTTTAGGTCTGCAGACGTCTCTGGGAGGCAGAGTCGCTCTGGAGGCAGAAATAATCTCACTGGTCGAGTTAAACCTCACAGGCAGGGCTGAGAGTGCAACTTAGTTGACTGGCAAATTTAAGTTACGGAGGGGGAATTCAGGTCAACATATAAAAAAAAATCATAAATAGCAATGGCATCTTTTTTGTTTTTGCTTTGTTTTGTTTTGTTTTTTTGACCGTGGTATTCATGAACTTGTAAGATCATCAGTCAAACTTACCCAGATAGCTAAAGGCTAATGGGACAAACTTAGGCTTCATAGTATCAGATGCCTGCTTCTTTATTTTATTTTATTTTATTTTATTTTATTTTTCTTGTTTGGTGAGCTTCATTTATTAATCTGCTGGGAAAAAACTGTGGTTCTTTGATTCGTCCACTGAAGTCCAACCCTGCCAATGAGATTATTTCTTCCTCTGGAACTGCACCACCGCTTTTAGAAATATTTAAAAAACTACCATCTGCTTTGATTTCAGTCCATCTGACGGCTCTTTATAGCCTGACCATGACTGATCAGTCTGACTGATAGTTAATGGACCAGCCATGCCTGCGACTGCGGCACATGACAGTATGGCAGGTGCATGCATGATTGTTAATAATGCATGGCCTGCATTGTGTCGGCAATAACGCACTGAGACACAGAAGACAAATGTAATCCAAGACATGAGCTGGCAAGTGTCTCATGGCATGTTGTTGATGCCGCGCTGCTGCCATGGAGATTTGATTTGGTCCAGTTTCTCCTTCCCTGTACGACCGAGCAGAATCTGAGCCAGCAGGTGGGGAACAGACATGCGCCCTTACAATACCTCTGCAGCTTGAGGTGAACATTGTGCTCTGTTTACTTAATAAACACCGTTATCGCATGCTGATTGTGACCTTTCTTATTCACATACAGCCCTGTGTGCATGTTTCTTTGTACTTGATACGCTCTATCTGCACTTGAATGTTAAGAGCGATGTGAGTGATAAGCTAAAAATGTTCAAATATCCTTTTTGCCAGTGCTGTACTTCCTTTTCTGCACATCATCTTTATGCAAATGTGACTGTTTCAGTAACAAATCAATAGTTTCTTGATTCTTGATGTGTAACTTTGATTTTTTTTGTCTTTTTGTTCAACAACAACTCAAAAAGTGGGACTTTACCATACAAAAGGAGACTGCAAAGAGGCAAATGTCTTGCAAACTTAAATCGAGATAGCATAAAAGTGGTTGTACATGTGAAATAGGACAGCAGCGAATCAGTCAGACGGTGAACGGTGCACCTGATTGGCCACTGTAAATACTCTTCCTGTTGTGTGGGTGGAGTGATTAAAGGCACTCGTCTCCAAATAAGAATCTAGGCCTCGCAGGTGAAGCCGCTGATTGGAGCGCACCTCGCCTGGCCTGAACTGTATCTGCGTGCTGTTTTGACAACCACATCCTTGCAAAAACACCCTTGCTCAAGTTATGCAATAGGTTACCATCGGTCCAAACTCAACCAAAGGCTGAGGCCTCATTCCCGACCGGCAGCCAATCAGGAGCAATGCTGCCAATTTTTTATAGAGTCATTAAAGAAAGGGACAACCCGTCACAGCAGCATTATCAGTATGCTCAGGTACTTTTCCCAGATAAAGAACAAAGTGCAAACACGTCAAAGTGGAGCCAGAAGATACAGGTACAAAGACACTAGCATGGTTTCTCTTTATGCTCTGTTAACCCTAACCTTTATCCTCATCCTCTCTTTCTTTCTGTCTGTCAACACAACCCTGGCGGCAGTGCCCCTTATTCCTTGTGCTTTATCAGTTGTGACATCTCTTCCTCAGAGCAGACTGTAGGCTTTGGCGATCCGTGAGATAAATAGGGATTTCACCCGCAAACACGCAGCACTTCAAGATGTCGACACATGGCTACTCTCTCTCTCTGTCTGTCTTACCGTTTAAGTCTTGTCTTGTGCAGGTCAATTCCTAGCATTGTCCCAGCCAGCAGCGGACAGAGAGATAGAAAAAAAAAATCTTAAAAAGTGAATGTAAAAAGGTTTTTTTTATATATACAAAAAGAAGTCCAGTATGTACAAAGCTTAGTCCGTGGAAATAGTTAGTCCTTAAATCCTCTCAGACCATCGTGCTCTTCTTCTCTCTGAAGTCTGAATGAGGTGGCTCATGGTAAGTGGTGATCATGTTGGCTGTGTCCCATCGTCCCACCGGGGCCGGAGAACTCTGCATGACAACCAGTCTGATGGGAGACTGGGTAGGCTGAGGGTCCGGGGCGTACTCCTTGGTCGGATCTTTGCCCCGGCAGTCGTACATAATACAGGATATCAGGAAGACCAGGAGCAAGATAACATAGCTGGCGATGAGGATGCAAAGGTTCAAAGTGACAGGGTCAATTTCCTGGTAGTTTTCCAGAAAGCCCATGGCGCCCGCTTCATGCTGTGCGGCCCTCGGGCCTCGGAGAACAAGCGCTGCCCGGAGGAAGAGAAAGGTGAAGGTAGACGCCTGCTACGGAGGGAAAGACATGAAACAAGCCGGTGACAGCAG
>OMLB01051634.1:0-22733 GCA_900302555.1 Myripristis jacobus
ACCGGACCTGAACCCAATCCAGATGGTTTGGGGTGAGCTGGACCGCAGAGTGAAGGCAAAGGGGCCAACAAGTGCTAAACACCTCTGGGAACTCCTTCAAGACTGTTGGAAAACCATTTCAGGTGACTACCTCTTGAAGCTCATGGAGAGAATGCCAAGAGTGTGCAAAGTAGTAATCAGAGCAAAGGGTGGCTATTTTGAAGAAACTAGAATATAAAACATGTTTTCAGTTATTTCACCTTTTTTTGTTAAGTACATAACTCCACATGTGTTCATTCATAATTTTGATGCCTTCAGTGAGAATCTACAATGTAAATAGTCATGAAAATAAAGAAAACGCATTGAATGAGAAGGTGTGTCCAAACTTTTGGCCTGTACTGTATATAGATTACATATAGACAGATAGCTAGATAGACAGATAGATAGTGTGTGCATACTACATATGTATAAGCAATTTAAGGAAAATAATGAGGATGATTGTTTTAGGTGTTTTGATAGATGCTAGTAGTTCAATCAGGTGTTCAATGGTCCACTGGACAGGGCAGGGTGCTCAGTGTTTACTAGGTGCTATTTGGAATAGATCCGTAGCACACACGCGCGCACACACACACACACACACACGCACACACACACACACACACACACAGAGAGAGTCCAATGCCTTGGAAGCCCTTAAGGGTTTATCCCTATTCCTACACACATGTTCATATCAATCAAACCAATCAAACACCGTTTTGCCTGTTATGTGCTCAGTGTTGTGGGGATATGATTAATCCAACCCTCATTTATCTCTTAGCAGGCTGTAATGAGTGAGGAGGGGACAAGACAGAGCCAAGTTCGTGTACCCTTCATAGATTTTTTGACAATGTTGGCAAAGACTGTGCAGGGAGATCATGACTTCCTGTGCCATAAAAGACAGGGAAATGAATGCATTTCCAAAAGGAAATGAAATAGTAAGAAAGAAATAACAAATAATGAATGAGAGATCAAACAAATAAACAAGCACCTTGATTCAGACTATATGTCACATGCATTAAGTGACACACAGAGGCCTGCACTCTGGGCGGATTGAGACTCACACAGAGCTGCTAGCCTAATTCGCAAATAAAAAAAATCCTGGAGCTGAGAAGATTAAATAAGGAAGCAGATTATGACTGTGGGGCCGAGTCGGAGCCACAGTGGGTCCTGTCACTGGGTTGATGTCTACTGGAGGCAGCACTGACTTGGTGTTGGTGATGGTGGGGGCAGGAGCGTCAGAAGAGGGGGATTTACAGATACCGACGGTGGTGGTGTCATGCAAAAAGGATCATCGTCAACACTATGCTACACTATGCTAAGGTTTAGAGGTAGTTGTTAGGGAGAGTACTGGAGAGGAGGTGGGTGATGTGACAGGGTTAAACATAGGGCAGGGGGAGAGAGGAGGAGGAAGAAGCAAGAGAGCACAGAGAGAAAGACAGAGGGAAGTATGAGAGATGCAGACAGAAACAGAGGGCAGCTGGCAGGAATCCTGTAGGTAAGTGAATGAATTAACAAGAAGAAGAAAAAAATCAAACAAAAGATAAAAGAAAAAGGCAAAGAGAGAGAGGGAGAATGAGAAGGACGGGTAGACAGAGACAGAAAACAGCTGGCAGGCATTCAGGAGGATGGGTTCCTTAACACTAGCTTTCCAGATTCCAACAGCAATCTCATCATTACGCTGTCTCAGCTCTCTCAGCTCCTCCTCTCCCTGTCTCTTCATCTCCATCTCCCTCCCTTGCGTCATTTCCATCATGGCGCAGCCCTGTTGCCAAGCTGGCTCCACTGTCATTGGACATACACACACTCACAAACACATACTGTATGGCACTATACTCTGCATCTCTGCTCCAGTGCACAGCACACACACCAACACAGGCAGGGAGGCTCCCAGAATACTCCCTTCATACTACAACTTTTAAAGGGGAATTCCACCAGCAATTTGCTTTTAGGTTGCCATTCTGCAAGATTAGATATTTCTCTTTTTTCTGTTATGAGTTATAAGTTGCCAAGATCAAGGAAATAATGGTAGATGCCTGACCATAAATTTTCTATCAATAATTTCAATGCAATTTCAATGCATTTCAAGTGCATTTCAATGACTTCAAAGGACTGAGCATCGACTGATCCTAACTCCACTTCAAAGGGATAAGTGTGATTATTTTAATAATCAATTCAAGTTGATATCTTGATTGAGGCATTTGCATGGTTGAAGTAACAAGATTTCTACCAATAAACTAAGTCTACATGCTACATAGAATCATTTGTTTTTCAGGTTAGCTTCCTTAGAGAAGGAAACAATCCATTCAGATACCAGCCAGTGGAAAAACTACATGAAACTGGCCAAAGCTCTTAAACGACCACATAAATGAAATGATGGATGGAAACTCTAGTAGTGTTGGTTTCGGTTACATCAATTGTGAGCCTCCTCTGACAATGTTTCAACAAGAACGGCTTTGGCCATGTGTGACCAAGAACAATTCTAAGGAAGCATTGGTTGAACAGGGATGCCATGCAGATCTACCTTGAATTTAGCAGCTTAACCTAATTTTGATCATACTCAGAGAATAGAAATGCCTCATAAAGGCCTTTGCTCATCCTTTAATTCCAGACTAAAACCATGTACTCCCTCATGATGCACAAAAAGCATGAATGCCCCTAACATATAAAGCATCCTCCATTAAACACACAGGCACAGACTAATGCCCCCCTTTTTACATCTGTTTACACTGAGTAAATCCACCCCATGCTGCAGCAGGCCAGAACACGGAGGGCTCTGTGTCATCTTGAAGGCTTCCCTTCACCCACACAGCAGAGTTCTATGTGCTGGGGCTTTTTCACTGAGCTGGACTAATCTCTGCTCTCCTGGGCCAAAACGCTAGCATGTTTTGGGATTAAAGTTTAACATGGGACTACGCCAGGGGTGCAAAGTCCTCCACTGCACTGAAGCCTCATTTTAATGCAGTTGTCAATCACTGAAGACTGAAGTCTGTGGTATTCCTGTAGTAACTGCAATGCCACAAATGCCACATACACCAGTACTTAAAGGTGTTAGCTTGTATCCAGATTTCTCAGGACGGTTGTTAAAACCAGGTGGGAACAGGCCTAAAGTTTATGTCCCCTAACTATACTGACTTCTATCTGTGCAAAGTTTGTCCATTGACTGAGAGGCTGGAGATTTCCATAGCCCCAGTTTTATTTTCAGAGAAAAACAACACTGGGCGCCCCAGCAGCTCACCTGCACAGTGGCCTGGGATCAAATCTGAGCCATGGCCATTTGCAACATATCATCCCCTCTACCTAGCCTGCCTTTCCTGTCTCTCTCTATTGAAACTATCAAATAAAGCAGAAATGCCATACCAGTAATCTTAAAAACAAAGACCAAAAACAAGACCAACTCAAAATGGCAGCTTCAGATGAGCAATAGAAGAGATACGCTGAAAAAAATATTTTTTTACATGGTTAGGTTATCATCTATGGTGCAACTTGTGTCACAATAGAGACTTCCTGGTTCTATGTATTCAGAGCTGTCCCAGACAAGTGTTATTAAAAAAAAAAAAAAAAATCAACAAGACCAACTTGACCTGGCTGGCCAGTGTGCCAGGAGGCAGGGAGGTGGGCAGGGACTACTTGCGTATACATAGATCTGTGCATACTTAAAGAGTGCATTGTGTGGAGTTATATCTGGGCCATTTTAATGCATGAAGGGAATTTTTCATGGGGAAAAAAATTCTAAAAATGTAATACTGATGAACAGAGATCATTTTTTTAGGATTTAATCAATGGCTGGAGGGGGACTTTAAGGCCAACTTGGCAAGTATATACAAATGTACCAACACACTCACAACCGCAGGATATGGTGAATGTGTCACTTCACAAGATTTAATCTAACTCTGCCAGGTCATCAGTTTTCCAAGAAGATGAAAAAATATCCTATTTGCTCTGCATCGTATTACAGGGTAGAGAATCAAGCAGGCAGCTACAGAAGAGTGTGTGTGTGTATGTGTGTGTGTGTTATCAGCTGCTCAAGGTCGATTAAATCCTTCGTATTAGTGCAAGCTTTGGACAAAGGTTAGAGAGCATTGTCTACTAGTTTTGCCACTGTCATTCAAACTGTCTTGATAACACACACACTTCAAGAGCCAGACTCACAGTAACCCAAGTATCACTTTGGTGCCCACATGATGACACATTGACACTTACACTCTTTTGCACAAAATACGAAGTAAGAGAGAGGCTGGACAGAACCATTCAACTTGAGATGAAGTTTTCATTGTTAAATGTGTATTAAGGCTGTATTGGACAACAGCCAGATCAAGCCCACTTGTCTCATATAGAATCTGTACTGTCTAGTGAGACTCTGCTTTAACCAGTGCACATACACATAGTGCTTTTACTGCCTTGAGAGGCCACTAGTAACATACTGTCATTGTTGTACAAGATCCTGTTGAAATGCCACCATTCTTCCCTTCATAGGGACAGCAACAGCAAAATATGAACTTCAAATGCACTGACTAGCTGCACCAAACAGTGAACATTTACCTACATTAGTTTCTGTTCAGTTCAACCAATCATCTTCCAAGTCTTTGGTGATGTCAGCTGCTCCACCTTCCAAAGCCATGTCCACACACACACACGCACGCACGCACGCACACACACACAACCAACTATGACAAGACACAACCAAGCTTTTTCCTCCTACCATATATGTATATACCCATGCACACTTACATGCAAGTCCATAAGCACCACCCATCTCTGCTGACCGAAATCTGTGATTTTTGAAAGTTGAAATAAAAACGGTGTGGGTTTTGAAGATAACTTCCAGCAGCACCATGCTACCTGTATAATATGAGATGGGATTTGAATATTCTGCTAAGTGTCATGTGGCACAAGGCAGAAAATGTGTTTTTTCGTAAAACCTTTTGGTCTCAGAGGCCAGGAAACAGCTGCCCTTTGTCTGGGAAACCGGGAATTAACGGTATTAATGTCTTCAGAGACCGCTTATAAAAACAAATGCCCGTTTAACTGGAAACAAACAGCAGAGATTGGCCCATTTTTATACCGGAAAATATATCCAGGGACCACTCAGTGACTCCCCCGGGACCAGCACCAGCCACCCGCCTTGAGTTTGAGAAACATCAGCTTAGACGCATTTCACAAACACTTAGAGTCGTGCTGACAGAATCCCAGGAGGGACTCAGCAGTCTAGAAGAGGCAGGCCTGGATAGGACAGTTTCCGTGGGCAGCGTTGGATCTGAAAAGAGGAGAGAAACTGAACACAGACCTGGAGATGAGGGAAAAGGGCAGCGAAGAGTAGAAACACAGGAGAAAATATTAATATATCTGGATTATCAGACTACAGTTTTCAGCATTTTTCTGATGCTTCATGAGGCCTGATTATGAGCATATAATATCCAAGTGCTTACACTGATAGAGCTGGTAAACTGCCCTGGCTGGCACAGAGAAAAATGTTAATACAATGAAAACTCATTATCCAGCCTTAATACCAAGAATGCCCAAAAAAATAAGGAGGTCAGAGCACAGGGTCGGAACAAAACAGCGCACTTGGAAGTGATAAGGACTCAGTTCCTTGCTCAAGGACACTTCAGCATAGCAGATGCATGCTGTCATGGGGGGCTGTGCCCAGGCTCTGTACTTGAAGGGCAGTCTCTACAGTGTTCACTTTGCACTTACTCAAAAAACTAAGAAAGACATTCAAAAGGAAAGTGGTTAAAGAGTAAAAACAAAACAAATTACATAAGACTAAAAAGTAAGCCAGTCTAGGAAAAATGCTCAGTGTGGTGCATTTATAGTGACATGAGATAGAGCCAGTGAGAAAGAACGGCTTCTGTAAAGGGCTCATCTGTGGTCTGCCATATTCACCTCTTGGCCCTGACATGGCTGAGCAACGTCATAAGTTGGCACCAGGTTGTCTGAGCGATCACTTCAAGGCTTGTCAGCCCGGAAACCATGGTCCTATCGGCCTTCATTGATTTAGTCTGTGAACCTGCGCAGTCAGCTTCCACGTTCACTGCAGCACAGTGAGAGGCAGATACAAAACTGACAGACGGGAGAGGTGATGGTGATGAATTACGACTGACAAGAGCCTAACCTGCTTTTTTAGAGCAAGAAATGTGTGAAAAGGGGAGATGGAAAGGGTGAGGACGAGTGAGATGCTTAATCACGTCCTTGTTTGCTGTTTGTGTTGTGGTCTTACATGGCACTAAATCTATCAGCAATAATTCCCACCGGGGCCACCAAATCCAAGAAGTCAATGCATTTGTGGTGTTGCAAGGTGCTTTGAATAAAAAGTGTCCATCAAATGGCATATATTCTTTATGTTCTTTACTCAGAACCTTTTGAGGAAAGGTGTGAACGGCCTAATCATACTGTGCTCAGTCAAAGCCTGAAGCTGAATGTGGGCGAGAGGAGCTCTGTAAGCAAAGAGAATGTTGTGCAGGTGGTCTTACTGTATTTTTGTCAGAGTTTGCCAAAAGACATGGCATAATTAACACTGACCAAAAAAACAATCCCTACCACCATTCTACTAAAGTATATATTTTCCTAGCAATTCTCTATCAGAACTGATCATTCTAGGGTCAAAGGAACATGTTGTCACATCTATGTCTCTGATTCTAAGCTAAATGCCTCAACTGTCAATAAAATTTCCATTCAACGAAAAAAGCACCAAGACTTAAAGAGTTTCGAGCCTACAACTGCACACTCATCGATACTGCAGCAGCAACATAAGTATTAAAGTGGGCGTGGCCACAAAGCAGCAGAGTCCAGGATGAATCCCCAATTATGGCTGTTCCAGGCAACATTTCATGTCTTAAGTACAACTGTAAATATGAGCAGACACTCCCAAACACACACAAACAAAGACAAGACTAAGTCTATTCTTGCCTGCACACCGCAGATTATCTATCACACCATAATAATGACTGCAATATGTGCCAATATACACCACTCCTCCCTAATCTTTCTTTTGGGCAGCTGATGCTTCCTCAGCAGCGATACACCTCTGCCAGTCATTGGGCTTATGCAAACTTGTTTCAAGTTGATTTAGAAGCTGAAACTAGAGCAGCTGACATGACACACCCTCAGCTGACTGGAACAAAAAAGTAAAAGGGAGATTGCTCTGTAGAAAGACAACCGTGTGAAGAGATGTCCATCCACCACACACAGAGAACCTCGGCTTTAATTTGTTTATGCATGAATCATGAAAGCACTCCCTTAAGAAACAGCAATAGCTGTCAGTGTGTCAGCCATGCCTGATGGTCAGGCTTTCTGCTCTTTTTAGAAAACTATTATCAAGATATTTGCTGGACTTTGCCAAACAAATTGCACAAGAATGTGTCTATTCTCTCAACATTGATATTTGTGTGTTAGAGCAATTTCAGTAAGAAGCTAAGGTGTAATGAAGTGGTGGCACATTGTATTCATACTGTTCCAGAAAGACATGCAGGAGCATACCTCTCAGATGAGATTTTCAGAAAACTAGCTTCAAAATGCTTATTTGACACTTAAAATTATCTTTATGCTACATATCCTTTGGTTTTTGTATTATGTTGTGTTAGTTTACCTAAATTTTCAGTGTGTGTTGTTCATGTACTGTACTTGGCTATTCTTCCTTTATGTTCTTATAGAGGGACCTGTAACTTTCTGATTTTCAAAGATCTGACTAACTGCATTGTGACATTCACTGTTTTCCATATGCTTTAAGTTGCAGAAAAGGGCATTTCCTTTTCTAGGTTTCAGCAATAAATGGGAACCCACTGTGTTATACAGCATGTGCTAGCCAGCAGGCTAAGTGTGGGTGGACCAGTCTGCTGAATGAAGGATTGAACACTACAATATTGTCTTGTATAATATGTTGCCCCATTGACAGCTTAGCACTGCAGTGGTGGGTTCTGTGACAAGTTGCATATCTGCTGTAGGCCGGTAACGTCCTACAGCAGCTGACATAAACAAATATACTGTAAAATGCTCAAGAAAACATTTGAAGCAAGCTGTATCATCACAAGTTAAGGTTATGGCCTGATACTAGCTCAAAAATGAATATCATGATCACAGTGTATTTCAAAATTAGAGAAAAATGTCCATTTATTCCCTCATATTTGGAGAGATGCAGCTTCACTTTTGACACAAAGCTATCACCCAGATTGTTGCTTTGTATGACTGAGTACACCTGATCTGTTAACTCCTTAGGTGAATTTTTTATTAGTTTTCTCACAGCCTTTCTTTTGGTAGGTTCTGATTCGAAACTGCACATTGTTGCTGTGACAACTGAATTTCCACTTCAGGATAAATAAAGCACTGCTTAATCTATATATATTATATTGTGAATACAGTTTCACATGCAAATATACTGATAGCAGGGTTTATTGGTAAACTCCTTCTAGGCAGACGTATGAAAAAGTGAGCACACTGTGATCAAGTTCCACTGCCACTCAGCTGTCCTCAACAACACTTGATTTGTCAACTAACCAGTATGGCAGTAGAACAGTCTCATGTTTGCTATCCAAACACAAAAGGTATGCACAGTGCAGAAAACACACTAAGTCCTACAGAGTTGGAATGACTGCAGTATTTCAAGGACAGGTTATTAGGAAGTGAGTGAGACTGTAAAAGCCTGTAAAGCTTTGTGCTGAAACACTCACTTGCTGTAACAGGCAACTTCCCAAACCTCCGTTTACGGAGAACGAATCCTTCCCCCTCTCTCTCCCTAACTAAATAGTTTCCACGTTAGTTGCCCGCTGATCAGCTGCAGTCTGTGTCCAAGCATGCTCTCAAGGCTACTGTCCCCCTGTCGGGCTAGCTAGAGAGACAAGTCAGGTCATAGATAAGTAAAGACACATTTTTATTCCTTGTCCAAGCCAACTGCCCTTGCAAACCTATCTGACCTTGAATATCATCTGCTTTGTCTGACTTGCTCATTGAGGCCTTCCAGAGCTTTCTACTTCCCAGAAAACACAGAAGACAAAAAAGAGGGAGGCAGAGGATGAAGTGAGACTGGAGATGGAGAGGGAGGCTGTAGACACATTTGGACATTTGGAATCTCTGCCCAGTTGCTTACATCCATTTGAGTGCAGCACAGAAGTTGAGTGTTGTTTCAGGAT
Organism: Myripristis jacobus; assembly: GCA_900302555.1. Taxonomy (NCBI): domain Eukaryota; kingdom Metazoa; phylum Chordata; class Actinopteri; order Holocentriformes; family Holocentridae; genus Myripristis; species Myripristis jacobus. The sequence continues at coordinate 9,141 of OMLB01051634.1, forward strand.
CACCTCAGGGGAGAGAAAATCTTTTATGCACTGCTTTTTTTTTGTTTTGTTTTGTTTTTTACTAGATTTACAATAGCTCCACAATAACAAAGCTGTACCTCTCAAGCAAGCTCACCATTTCCACTATATATATGAAAAAAACAAATGGCAGAAGACATTCTATGGGCTAAAGAATGTGGACCGAAAACCTACAGCCTTCCCCATGTGGGGAAGCTGATCCTCAACTAAAAGTCTGACATTCTTCCGCCAGGCTCTGTGATGCCCCATATCTGCCCTGCTCTCAACTGAAAGCTCCAGTCCACTCTGAGCTATGTAGAGCGCTGGGGACAGGCTTGGCTTTGTTCAGATAGAGATCTCTGAAACGTTCAGACATGTGTAAAACAAAAGCCGCATATCCCAACATGAAATTGGCACCTTACCAAATAGTATGTTCTCCACAGCGAGAACAGAGAATGTAACCAGTGGTTAGGCACTGATGAAACTGCTGAAGTAATCACAATTTGGGGTCAGTTAAAACTGTGCCCTACTTCAGATTTGAAAATATAGCACAATCAATCACAGCAAGAGAATATGGGCCAGCACCATGGTGAAACAAAGCAATATGGTTACATGCCTGTGCCCGCCTGAGCACATTTTGCCATCCTGCACAGCAAAACAGTGTGAGGATCTGGGGATTCAACTCTAGACAAAATACTGAAGGACCATTATATGACTGAACAATGAAAGTGCAGTCAAAATACAGAGAAGAAACTGAGAATTCTACAAGGTTGCATCGTTATTTTTCTAGTTGCCCGATTCGATTCATAGGCTAGTAATAGCTGTTAATGTCCGAGGATGACATTCAATGCCAAGCCATGTTTGGACTTAAAAAATATAGGCCTTATCTAATAGATTGCTGGCATATAAATCATAGATTCAAACCATAAAGTGATTGAACCCATATATCTGATCAAATGCTTCTGCTGCAAACATCAGCCTGCCTCAAGGTTGTAATGCTGTTTCATGTGAGCCACGGACCAGATTTCCAAGTAAACTGAAGGCAAAACAATACTTTCTGGCAAGTTGACAGACACAACATTTTCTGTTGTGTCCAGAGAAGATTCAATTCACTATAGATTCTGAAAATTTCTATGGATGCCTCAGAGCAGAAATGTACTTTCCCACAGTCTAAAATGTAGTCTAAATAAACAATCGCAAATGCTATTTAAAAGTTGCAAAGAGCTTAACCTGTATGTGATCTGACACATCCCACATGAATCTCCATTGTTTCCCTGTCTGTTTGCATCAGTTTACCTTGAAGTTGCTGGAGTTAACCCAGGAGCTGGCAATGCCATCAACCATCTTGTCCAGCGCCGTCTGATCCTGCTCCAGGTCGTGGGACTTCTCCTTGTCCGAGATGTACTCAATGATCTCTTGACCCACCTGCAGCCGTCGGCCCACATCCTTCTGCAGGACCTGGACCAGGCAGTTCTCCATGCTGGGCTCCATCCTGGCCTAAAATGACCACACCCTCTGCCTTCCTCAGTCTGCCTGGTTGACGGACTGGCTGACTGATCTGCTACTAACTATCCTCCACTGCTCAGAGCAGCAGGAATGACAGTTAAACAAAATGAGCCCCACTTAGACACTACAAGTGGGTGGGTGGGTGATCCAGAGGTGAGAGAGGAAATAAAAACTGGAGTGTACACAGTCCTGTTGTATTTTTATCCCTCAGGAAAGGCCTTCACTGTGTGCCAAGTGCCAGCTAGCTAGCAAGCTAGGGGCTGTGCCCTAGGAATGGATGGAGTAGGGCTTGGGGAATGGCAGCAATGCAGCATGTGTGTGTCTGGACAGCAGCTGGGAGGGTTTACTTGTCCCTCCCACTTTCTTTTTTTCCTTCCTCTATGAGAAGAGTCTGAGCCAAACCACTACAGCAGGAGTAGAGGCAGTGGTAAGGAGAGCTGTGGGTAAGGCAGTAAATGGAGATGGATGGAGAGGACCGGTAAGAGTGCACGTTCACAGCTCCATGTCTTGTCCCGGGGTCTGCCCTGGAGAGCCCTAGAGGAGCAAAACAGAATATAGACAAAACACCGGAGGCAAATTCTTTAGCAAATCCCTGTAGCACAACAATAGTGATTTCTAAAATGGTTTCTGTCATCAATCACAGTAGACTCTCAAACTGGTAAATGATACACTTAAAAGAGAGTGTATTGTCTTGAGAAAGGTTTTCCTGTTAAAACCATGCCCAAAATGAGTGCCCAACAGCTAAGAGCACTGATTGAATGTGGAATATGCTAATCTTGCAGAGCAACACAACGTGGAGAGTTAGTGCTAACACTGCTTTGGTTCAAATTTACCTCCAGTAAACATAATCAAATATCAAACTGTGTTTAAAGTAGTATGAGACTTGCCCCCCACCTCCAACAGCTTCCACTGTTTGGCTTAGCAACCCAATGCCATGGAAACAACATGTGGGCAGAGGAGTTGTAGTACAAACTTCAGATGAAGAAAACACAAGCATGTCACTGCAGTGTTTATTTGCACTGCTTCAAAACAGCTCTATCACATGCTGAGAGGGCTCCTTCCCTTCAAATAACCTTGTGTGACAAGACTGTCTGCCAGAGAGGAATGCTCAAACAATCTCTATCAGATGTGATCCTTCATGAGATGAGGCAAACCAAACCTTCACAATAATGTCTATGTGTCAGCCTGATATGGCCTAAATGCACTGGATGATAACATTCCCTGGGCTATAAAAGAAAAATGAATTGCATGAATTACTTTCATTTTATCAGTGCAATTGTGTGGTTCCGGAATTCAATCATCTCAGAGTACTTCATTCTCACTTGTTTACTGGGCATCGAAAACATGGTAATAAATTGGCTACTAACTCTCACAAAACTGTAATACAAGTGTAATAAACCTTTGGGCTATGTTTAAGAGATTGCTGCTGATTGTACTGGCACAGTAACAAAATTTAAGTACACACTGACTGAGAAGAACAAAGTAGAATATCCAGTAACAGAGAACAGTCACCATTTGATAACACTGGTCTAATAAGATATGAATAAATATAGTATCCTGAAATTGCTTTTAAATTAGCATTCATCTCCATTCAGTTTCATAAGGCCTGCTGTCATCTCTTGAGAAGGCACTCTTGCTTGTCAGTCGGATTTGCTACCTGACCCCCCACCTCCCCAAACATACACACAACCACCAGTGAAACACACACACACACACACACACACACACACACACACACACACACACACACACACACACACACACACACACACAGTTCTTTGCTTTTGTGTAATGTTAGCTAAGCTCCAGGAGGCTAGCTCTAAACCTACCCATCGCTGCTAGCATTACCCATCAGGGTAGCCAAATTCGAGAAAAATCCACCATTGAAACTATTATAACGTTACCTTTACATGTTTTGGACACCATTAAAATAAAACAAAAGCTTCCTCTGTGGTTTAACACTTATGACCGCGTCACATTGTTTTTTTTTCTCTCAACAGCTGGCTAACCCTGAGCCAGACAGAGTATGAGTGTGTGGATAATAGCTAAAGCTAGCCTCTAGCAAAAAAAAAAAAAAAACCTTCCTTTCATTGAAACGTCAGTTCACAGGCAGGCAGGGAGGCAGGCGCCACAAAGAGATAATATGACAATGAGGCGAGGAGATGTAGCAACATCACTGATGTGTCTACTCACCATATCCCGTTCAAACGTCGCAGTCGATTTAAACATTCACCTCGTATTTGGCTTTGTAAATACACAGTCGGCTTGTCTCTGTGGCATCGAGACTCCGCTCTCTCCACCCCGGAATGCTGCTTGCAGGACAAGAATGGGATCGTCGTGCGCAGGCGCAGTCGGACCAGGGATGATGTTGGCACTTGGAAAACTGTCGCATGCAATGCAAGCCGCGTGCTGAGTAGCTCAACCTCTAGCGGCACCCACTGGTCATATGATGTCTCTGATCCATGTGCAATAACCCCCCCCCCAATGGCAACAACAGATAACAGTCAAACGTTTTTATTTGCAATTGGTCGGCATTTTTGCTAAAGCTATTACATAGAGAAATCAACGGTGGTGAGGATTAAGGTTGATTCATTCAAGGGCCAGGGCAAAAGACGGATGCAGGTCAAACCTGTGATTTTGACATTAATAAGGCATCATAGTTGTTTCATGAAATCCTTTTGTCGTGAGCCCGATTTTGAGAGGCTGAAATTGGTTTGGAGGGATGCACAACACACACATTAGTTTGGTTTCACTTTCAGCGCTCCTTTCAGCCAAAAAATGTTCTGCATTTTGAGCACAATTGGACTTATCTGTAACCGTTTAAGACCTTGAGCAACATTTTAAAGAAACCTCTAGTTCAGCATGGCTAATGAAATTGTTAGGCCAAAGTGTGCTGAAGCATAAGATAATATTATGTGATAGTGGTGGGAACACTTCATCCTACCAGTCAAGACCATAACCAACCTCAGAGCAGCACCACTTTTCCTCCTCAGAAATGTAATCACCAATCAGAATTTCTAAGAAAATGTTCAGCAATAGATTATAACATTTATTATCATCAATGATAGCATCACTGTGAATATGACCATTTAAAACTGAGCATTTTGACAGGTGTATTAGTAATAAACCATTACACAGGGCCAACATATTGTTATGTAACACTAGGACCACTATATCATTGGCTTAGTTCAATACCAGTCCCTGTATTGTTGCAATGAAAATTTGTCGTTGATTAAGTTCAGTCCAGGTACAACTAGTGGCCAACCACCTTCCACTGTGATGCCATTACAGACAACATTTGTGGAACTTATTCCTGTAACACCCGCAATTTGGAAAGAGTCTTTTTCCAAGAGTCACTTTCACTGAAAATTATTAGCTCTTGTGATGCAATTATTCAACATCTATACTGACTTCTGACCACAGTTCCAACTTGTCCTGTCACTCAAAGCAATTTTGAGTCCATCGATAAACTTGATGTATGTATTGCTGCTCTGACAGAGTCCATCATCAAGTCCAAAATAAAAGAGTGGAGATGTTCACTCCGCCTCTGCATCCTCTGTGGTAGCCTTGTCTCCTTCAGAGGGCTCCTCACTCTCTGAGTCATCCTCCTCATCTCCATCTCCCTCCTCCTCCACTGAGGAATCCTCTTCATCCTGCTCTGTGCCTTCTGTCTTTTGAGCTGGTGCCTTGATGATAATTTCATCATCCACGTCATCATCGATGACCATGGACTTCCTCCTCTCCAGGACGGATGGCGTACAAACTGGCGTGGTGTCCTGATATAAAGAAGGGGGGTTGTTAATAAAACAAAGCCAATTAGGCACACTAGTCATGCTAGAGCAATCAAAACTTGATTAATTTGGTTTAAAATGTCAGGTTATCCCATTATCCCTGTACAGAATCATCTATTTCCCCCTGTGGATATGTTGGCACATGGGTTTTATCACACTGCCAACAGGAGGAGCAGGTGATAAGCTTAACGCACCACAATACTGTAGGCACAGTTATCTGGCCCCAGACCACTGCTACACCTGGGACCATTTTCAGTCTGTGCCCAAAAAAACATAAGCATGTCCATTGTATCATACAATGCACTTATTTTCCTTTTTTTTTTTTTTTTTTTTTTTTTTTTAAAAATCACAGTGTTGCTCTTACATCACTACATGTAGAGGCATTGGTGACATCGGATGGCTTTTTCTTCTTAGGCACCTGAGCAGCCTGTGAAAGGAAAAAAAAAAACATTCATTAATCGTAATCGAGGTAAAATGTTCAATTAATCATGATTTTGATTTCTGCCATAATCGCCCAGCCCTAATTGTCACTATTGCAGGAATGACTATTAGTGCCAACTGATGCCAGTGGTTACGCCATATTACAAGATCCACAACCCCAGATCACATACATTCTCAAATCACAATATTAATTTATGTCAACCGGGCCTACACATGACAACCTGAGGCATAAGGCAGGTTCTATTCAAGGTTTCACACACTGCCACTCCAAAGGAGTACAAGCATATTCTCACCTACATTTGGCAGTGGTCAAAACAAACTGGCCAATATCCAGTTAGTATTGAAAAGCCAAGATATGACCAAAATATGAGCAATCAACTCTCGTATTTGTGTTTCCACTTTGGGCAGTTAGCTGATGCTCTTAACATGCAAAGGACTCAAGTACATCAACATCACTGGCATCCCATAGCAGGGATGATTTTATCTTTGGCTCAGATAATTTAAAAAAGAAATGGAGTGGGGGGCAAAAGTTGTCCTGTATGTTACTATTCAAAATCCCAAAACTTACAAATCCTGGGAAGTCGTAGTTGATCCCGTGTGCTGCGAGCCGCTTGCGGAGCTTTGACTCTTTGCGCAGGAGCTTCTCGGTCATCTTAGTGACCTGCTCTGGCGTGTGAATTCTGTTGTAGCGTGTTACAGCAGGATGTTTGGGTTTTTGGAACAGCCTGTTGGAGCCGACAAACAGCTTCTCGTGTACCTTCTCTGGGGGTACTACATGACCTAGGACATAAAACACAAAGGATTTACATTTAGATTTGAGCCCCTGAGACTGGAATTTACCATTGTGCATAAAGTTGTAAATTACTGTCATGGAAAGGAAACAGGAAATAAAAGTGCATGGGTCAACAAAAAAGTACAAAAACCAAAAGGTTAAATCTCATCTTGTTGGAATAAAACTGTCCAACAGAGTGATGCTCTGCTGCTCAGAAGGGCTGGGCAATATATCAATGTGATATAATAGCTATCGTCTCGGATTTTGGATATTGTGATAGTCATTTTTTTTCTTCCTGGTTTTAAAGACTGCATTACAGCAAAGACATGCAATTTTCAGAGCTTAGATTATTTGAGCTGTTCTATTATATATGCTTCTACCTACTTGGACATTACGTCTACATTACTAATTGCTGTTAATCAAAAAATTCATGGAGGAAATCTTTTGTGAAAGCACCAAAATTCATTCCTAAAATAAAATCACAATATCGATATTGAGGTATTTGATCAAAAATATCAGCATATCTGACTTTGTCCATTTTGTCCAGCCCAAGAACTATTCTAGTAATTTTGATTCTGTAAATGAAGACAACACAAATTTTAGTGTCTTGACACTGAAAGAATTAGTGTCTACATTTTTTGGGTTTAATGTAGTCCTCTATCATCCATGAAAATAAATAAATAAACATAGGTATCATGCTCAATGTTACAAGCTACCGTTTCAGCTTGCACAATACTCACATTTAATCAATCTCTCTCCCATGAGGTAATTGTTCATGGTCTCTGCAACAATCTTGGCTACTTCATCACAGTCAAACTCCACAAAAGCATAGCCTTTACTCCCACCTGTCTGGAAAACAAGACATGAGAGAAAACAACAATGGTTTGCCACTTCATAAGTACCTTTGTTTCTGATCTGGCCTTGGACTTCCATTTTAAAAGGTATTGCCATACAATGCTTTAGTGATCCATTATCTATGATCATTCCCAATTTTGGGATGCTTTTGTTGGCAGATGGGTTTTATCACACTGCCAAGATGAGAGGTAGATGATAAGCTTAATATGCCACACTACTTTAGGCACAGTTGTCTGACCCCAGATCACTGATACACCTGGGACCATTTTCAGTCTGTGCCACAAGCCAATCTTTTGTGTAATGAGAATGCAGCATTGTCATAACTGTCACATCCATTCACAGTGACGGAGAAGCTGCATATAATATGCTGTATTAGGTAAGCATCTCTCACATATAGTGGGGATTGTGTTTTTCATTTGTAACAATCAATGATAATCTCATCACATAACACACCATACTATTTTCACTAATATATTGGAGCCATGTGAGATAGCTTTATTTGAGAATGTAGCCAAATCCCAGCAGGAAGTAACTATTTTAATGTATACAGAATGTTCTCAACTGTCCTTTTCACAGCAGACATTTTGACATGAAATATCAGGTAAGCACAGATGTTAATGACATTAATAAAGGGTTCTTAACATTAATTGTAGCAGAGCCTTTCCGGTGAGCCAGCATGAACAACCCCAGGACCTAGTTCTGTTGGAGCTACATGGAATAGAACCTTCCACGTAACACCTGTGATTCCTCTGATATTCCTGCCATAAAAGCTGCGTTCATTTGTATTCAACACTTAAGGAGGTGGTTGAGCAAAATACCAGATATTGTTCTAAACATGCATCAGACTGTCAGGGCTGTGAAGCATCATGGTCAGACAAAACAGAAGTCGATGCATGCACTTCATGATTCACAGCACGCTTCTTTATTAAGAGGCCCATTTCGCAGCGACCAGTTAGTGAAGGTCTCCCATACATCAAGCCCACGGCAGCCCAGTGCTCTGTGCTGTTAGCTGCCACAGCAATACCTTTTTACTCCTTGCCAGCCGCAACCTCAGGACCTTGCCGAACTGCTCAAAGTATGATTTGAGCTGAGTCTCAAAAAGCCCAACAGGCAGGTGGCCGACATAAACCACTCCTGGATTCAAATGCTTTCCCTGCAAAAGAAGAAGCAGAGAAGTTCAAGAGGCTGACACATCTCGGGAAGCAGGCCTGGCCTCGGCAGCTGGACGGTCATTTAACTTGTACACGAGGCAGGACGCAGTTCTGTCAGATATAACGGCTTGCTAATTAGTTTTTGGTTACAACCTAAGCTAACAGTCATGGGCAACTTCTTAAAAACGAAACACACCAGACTCGTCGATGTTTGTTTCAGATACAGCGTCATATTTTCACTAACCTTGGGTCTTTTCTTCACCTCCTGGACCTTTTTCTTGAACTCAGCCTCTTCTTTGGGGTTCAGAGCCAGCAGTTCTTTAGCCGACTTACCGGCCACCGCCTTTTCACCTTCAGTCATCGCAATTAATTAGTAATATTTGAAGTAAATTACAGAATTAAACCAACTGAGCTGTCTTATAACTCCCTGCAAACCACGTTGATGTGCTCATCCGGTTGCCCATGTGGTGACAAAAAAGGAAGCACGATAAGGAAGGTATGCATGAAGCGCAAAAAGCCTTATGCTCTTAAGAGCGCCATCTACCGCTGTGGATGTCTTACCGGTTTGATCAGGTGCTTACCTAAGATTTCAACGAGCCCTGATTATGGAAAAAGCGGCTACAAGCAATATATGAACACAAAACAACAAACACCCAGGTGCTACTTTGAACTTTGCATCCACTTCTTTTTGATTTGGGCAAACAGTAAGCAGGGAGGAGGGACAAGGAGCTGCAGAGGAAGAGATGGGGAGAAAAAAAGAGGGGGTGGAGTGTCACTTCAAGTAGCACAGGCACTGGATTCTCACCCGCACTGAGCACAGCAGCATCAGTCGCTCTAAAACCCTGATATGGCAACAAAAATAATCTACTTCACAGTGAATGGGAGACCAGAACAAGCTGAGTTCCCAGTGGACTGCCCTGTCCAGGACGTAAAAGGTAGGTAAAAACAAGGATATATTACTAAATATATTTAAGGGGCACTTATTTATCTATCAGAATTTAGGCTACTTTATGGTAGGCTATGTGTGTATGCATGAGTGCACCTACAAGTTTACCGTGATTTCATTAAAAAAAAAAAAAAAAAAAAAAACATTGGTCCTTACGGCAAGAAAACAATCTGTAGTTCTCTAAGTGACATAAAACAATTTTATGATAAATTTGCCAAAATTATCCCAAATTGCCACATGTTTCCTATTGTTTTAATAAGGTCATGTAAATATCTGATCTATCATTTGAAACTAAATTAATTAATTAGATTAATTACTAAATACATTTTTTGAGAATATTGAATGACCTGAGTTGCATACAAAGGGGAGAGTTCACTGTTACTAGCCTATTACAACAGATTTGAATGAATGAATGACTGACTAAATGAATGATTTCCACCATGGACACAATAAACAAAAACAAACACAAGAATCATTAAAAATCATTGTAAAAATATCACTGTCTTTTCAACACAACAAAGTAAATATGGCAATGTGTCAGAACTGCACTGATCACAACACAGTTAAACCTGGACTGCATTTGTGCAAGAGACAAAGGTTGTCTGAGCTACAGAGAGCGATACAGCTGCTACTGACAGCTCTTCACTTGGGGCACTGGTCCAAGGCTTTGTCAAGCACCGGCTACACATTTACTGAATCGTGTTTTAAGTACTGAGGGTTACAGATGCTTGAGGTAACAAAAAGAAGGCACATTATACCGCACTGCAAGGAGATTAAAGCGTGAATAGCAATCACCATTTCGTTGGGTGTGAAACGTGTGTAAGTTTGTGTGTGTGTGTGTGTGTGTGTGTGTGTGTGTGTGTGTTCATTCTATTCATTAACATTGATTTTTCATTGACAGTGTTGACTGAAGAGTTGTTTGTCCACTCATAGAGCTGATTTAACTCTGTCAGCTGTTCAAAACCATATAAATGTGTTAAATCAACACTAACAAGAGTGGACTTGTATAAGCACTGACACAGTGTTGGTTTTAAAATGAACACTGACCATTTCTTTTCAGACCTGTTCCGCTCTGCAGCTGAGGCAGGACCCCACGATATCCTGAAGCTTTACAACCCCAAAGGCAACATCATCAACATCTCCCCCAACCTGGAGTCCAACAGTCCAAATTCCTGCTACAAGCTGGAGGTGGTGGCTGCTGACTGCAACAGTGAGCCGTTAGGTATCTTTACCATGGCACCATGGGAAGCCCTTCAGTGGAGTTTAGTTCAAAACTGAATTGAGAATTTCCCTCTCATGTTGTTATTTCAGATGGGGAGCTTGCTGTGGCACTAGGATTTGATCTGTCATCCATGGAGAAAAGGTAAGCAGGGTCGGAAAGAATAGAAACAGGATCTACTTAATGCAAAAACAAGTATTTAAAGTGTAGCACCAAAAGAAATGTAGTGACCAAAGATGTTTTAGATGATCTGGAGACCTTTTTCAAGCTGGTGCAAAGATGAGTGTGTAATGAATCAGCACCATACTGACACCCTGTTTCCTCAGATTGCAGAGCTTAGAGAGGAAGATCCTATTTGAGACAGGGGAAACTCCTGCTGTTGTGTTTGAGTTGAAGAAACAGGTGGATTCGTTCCGGGAGAAACTAGAGGTACAGTGAAAGGGTTCTGTAATTTTTAATCTGCTCATAAAACATTTTTAGAATGAAATGTAATACATGGAAAGGAAAAAAATTGGAATATGGTGATATAATTGTTTAGATACACTAGATACACATTAGAATATAACAAGCATAACCTTCTGAACTAAATTGAGCCAACAAGTAGCCATGAAGGTGTTATCTTGATATGCAAAGGTACAACTACAACAAAACCATTTCTAGTGTCAAATTGCTTTGTGTTTTCTTCCTGGGGTATTCAATTTACTTTGCACTTTATCTATATTTTGAGGCTTTCAGTGGTTCAGTTTTCCCAAAAGTACCTTTTGAAGTTTCAATTTTCAGATAACATCTTGATTATCATATGAAATGTATACACGGAATATGTATATATGGTTTGAAGTGCTTCTAGGGCAAGTAGATGCAGATTTGGTGGAAATGTGCATTTTGAATGGTGTTTTATTTATCAGGGCAAAGGTTTGCTGCACTCACAGAAAGTATTGTGAATATATATTTTCCTGTTTAATTATCCAAGGTATGTAAAGCAATACCCTACCTCTCATTCATACACTGACCATGTTACAATGGAGCCATTTAGAGACTGCCTTGCCAAAGCTCCCCTTGATGATAGTTAGGAGAGGATTACCCTCTCTGCCACCCAAATCAAAAACACCAATCTAGGAATTCAAACTGGTAACCTTCAAGCCTGCTTCTTTTAAAGCTGGGCTGCTCAACTCATTCTTTTTCCTCTTTCAGAGTGTGGAGCATCTGAGCTGGTTGGGTCTGTTCAAGGAGCTGGACGGCACACATAAGCCCTCCCCCTTCTACCACAAGAGAACCCTGCGTAAAACCAGGGAGGAGTGCGAGCATGTACGGGAAAAGTTCCTCCAAATGAGGCATGTGCACATGCAATACTCAACTGAGAGAAGAAATGTTATTGTTCTTACAGTTTGAATCACAAAATCAGATTGTAAGGGGTCTAATGCCTGTGCTTTCAAAGAGTGTTTTTCCATCTCCAGCTCCCTGGAGGTATCAGAGGAAGTGAGGCAGTACCTGAAGACCCCAACTTTTGACAACTGGTGAGTTTTGATTCATCTATAAGCTTCATGAATCTAACACTGAAGGTCTGTTTCATTTACTGTTCAAAGGATCCATTTACTGTATTGAAGAGCAAGTTGTCTGTGTGTCCATGTGATCACAAGCAAACAATGGTAATGCACCTGCCTCTTCAATAAACAGACAGAAAGAGAGAGGAGGTATTGTGTACAACAGCCACCTCTGATCCATTTCTGAAGAGGTTAGGGTCCCTCACCCTTTTCATCTGGCCAGCACATTCATCTCAATATGAATAGGTCTGCGGTGGGCTTACAAATCACGAATACGGGGTCTTCATGACAGGCCTAATTAACACTCCATGTTTGAAGCAGGAGTCGTGGAGGGAAGTGCGCACTGCATTCAGTCCGGTTTGGTTATTTCATTCACGTCATTCATGCCTGAGCTTTTTAGGTGATGGGTGTCTTTCAACTGCGAAGACGTGCACAAGCCAAGACAAAAGGAACTGAGGCTTTTCAATGTAACATTATTACATGAAATAAATGGATTCCTTTGAAACCCTAATATAATATGCTTTAGGACTGTCTGGTAATTCCTGCTATGTAAGCACAAAGTATTTTAGATTGCATCTAAGTATAATGCGATGAGGACGAAAGCACAAACTTTAGTCCATGTGAAAACAGCATTATTGGTATGCACGATGCACTCAAAAATGCTTTTGCTACCCATGTCAGTGGATTTATTAGTGCAATGGCAAACAGAACTCCTTCTGTGGAGACAAATGAAGTAAATGAAATGTTTGTTAAAAGCTTCATCTTCTTTTAAATTCTATTGTGGGCTTGTGATTTATTTGACATTGGACAGTTAACAGTGGAAAAACAGATGAGAGACAGAATAACATGCCACATAACTGGACTCAAACTCAAAGCATTATGCATCTTTACCAGCTATCCCATCTGTAATGCTGATCCGTCTTCTATCACTTTGTTGTGCTTATTCGTCCAGGAAATGTATTTGTTTAAAGCCTATGATCTTCAACACCTGACTGCTTCATATTCATATAGTGACACTCACAATCACACACCACAGTCTACTACCAATTCAACAATTTTACATTGATTAAACATCTAAAAGATGTCTAAATGGCTGTAGACATCTAAGCTAAAACTGAGTTACATAGGGTGTAAACATGAAAGTTTGGTAAATGTCTATTTCTTGGACTCTGTCCTGAGATGTGATAAATATATTTATATTAGATTAGATTCACTTTTATTGATCCCCCGAAGAGGAAATTCAAAGTGACACAGCAGCTAGCAGAATAGTTAAGAAGTAGCAATATCAAATAAACAGTAAGGCAAAGATATATATACAATCAAACAAGATACAATGTCCAACAAGTGAAGGTAAACCAAATTAAAATAGAATTA
>OMLB01051661.1:4622-19944 GCA_900302555.1 Myripristis jacobus
TTTCAGCCCAGCTGAATTGGAAATCTTAATGCATCCATACAGCCAGTTTGAACATGTTTTTATTTTTTTTTAAGTGCAACACCGATGCAGCGGCAAAGGAGAGGGAGACGGCGTGGGAGAACATTGCTGCTCGGGTCAATGCGTAAGTTTAAATGTAGTCCGCTGCAATCACAATAATATTACAGGGGAAAACTGCTTGAATGGTAGCCTATTAATTTATTTCATTTAGGTGCAATCCCGCGGGGGAGAAGCGCACTTGGCAGCAGCTTAAGATGAAATATAAAAACACTGTTCAAACAGGTAAAACATCTATGCGCGGTCTCCCGACGAATATTTAATTCTCTGCGCAGTAACACTGCACCTTCATCCACGGGATCGTTGTCGAAAGGACATGCCATGTTCTGTGAAAAAAGTCGCCACCTAACTACTAATGGACTTCTAATAAACGCCTACTGACTGTTTTAATTATTATTTTTTTTTAAATAACAGATGGCAGAACTAATATGCCACGCCAAAACTCGCCTGCTGACTGAATGAATGAGGAAGTTAAATACCGTGTGGCTGAAAGAGGGCGGACACAGAGAGAAACTCGAGGTTTCATGAGAAAAACCTGGTCCCGACCAGGTTAGTTTCATGGAGTCTGTTACTGCAGTAACTGACCGAGAGTTACCTCCCTCTGTGAAACAGGCTAGAGTTACCCCTCTTTCTCTGGTTTGAGTTACCTCCCTTACTCAGAGTTTCCCTCATTTCAGGGTTAACAGAACAACAGAGTTTCACTAAACCTGCTTTGTGAAACAGACCCCAGGGCTAAAAGGCTTAAAGCAAACCACCTATTAAAATACCAATTATACCTCTTCCTCTTCTCTGGCCCAATCCACTTGATGATGTGGTTCCAGTATTAGTGCTCTAAAAGAAGAATGTGCCCAAAAGCATTGAATACAGCTGTAATCAAAAGAAGTCAGATAAACTGTTCACAACAAATGACATGATAAAGTAAACTATTCTTACCTTTGTACCACTTGTGATAGTAGACACTGTTTTTACAAGTGCTGATCGGCTCTGAAAATTTTGGCTTGGTTAGTATATCACTGCAAAACTCAAATTAATTTCAATATATGATGTCCTCTACTACAAAAAAACAAACAAACATTAGCATTCACTGTCTGGCCCATTTTTTGGAACAAAAACTCGCTTCTCATTGGAATTTCAAGGCACTGACCGCCCACTGACCTACTTTTATGTTCCACAGTGATGGATGATGCTGCAAGTAAGCGAAAACTGACACTAAAACCCTTCAGCTACCAAGGTTAAAAAATCCTCCTGACAAGTGAAGCACTATAGTTATTATTTTTCATTTAATTCTATTATGTCCTCACTAAACAGTTCTTTTGAATAGCCAAATTACTTATTTTAATTGTTAAACGGAGAACTTGTGTACAGCAGATATGGTTTCTTAATGCCCCTTCCATGTGTTTGGTGAGCAATTAATGCAGACACATACATACCGTTTTGTCCAATAGCGTTGCAAACACCAATATGAAGAAGCCCTTTATAAAGATAGAAAATTAGAACTTCAGTAAAGTGGCATCCTATGACAAAAGACATACTAATCGAAATCTATTAAAGTTAGACAACCTATGCATATGATGCACATACAGCATTAGTAACCTCTTTATGTCACATACCTGCAATGAATTGAAGACTGCAAATGCAATATGGATTCCTTCATTTCTGGGACTGATCATGGTTCCTATTCCCAGACACCAAGTCGTTCCGAATAAAGGTGTGAGGACAACCAAATTTCGAGCAATACTCAACAGCACCTGACCCTCCTGAGCTTGAGTGGGATTCCCCGTTCCTCTGCTGCTCCAAATTTTGCACATCACTACAACCAGGATGAACAGGTTTATGGCCACAATCAAGAGCGCAGGGATCACAAACGCCAGCAGAGCTTTGGACTCATCCCAGTTCAGCCAGCAGACCCCAGTTCTTTGGACGTACTGTTTGTTGGGTGCAGTTACAGCTATTGTAATGATTGCAATGATGAGAGGTGCCCCATAGCCTAGAGTGAAACCAATAGCCATGCCGTGTTCAGGCAAACGTCCAACAAAGACATGGACTGAAAAGTAGAGCACAAGTAAAGCAGATGCTAACATCCAGAAGAAAAGGGCCAGATAGAAAAAGTGGATGAAGAATGTTGCTGCTCTGCATGCTGGTGGATTTTCAACATTTGGACTTGAAATGGCAGCTGCGATAATAAACCAAATGTCTGCAATTAGGAGACACACAGCAATGTTGACAATGTAAACATGATATAAGCGGAGAGTGCTGTCGTTGCATACTTTTCTCCATATGATGGCTTCAATGATGAGGCATATCACCAAGCACCCCAAGGATATGCCCACTCCAATGTACGTTATGTAAGCCAAAATAGCTTGAATTTCTTTGGGAATGAAGGCTGACATAAGGATGGAGAATGATGTGAGATGGTTGCAGTTGCAAGTGACAGTTTCGTTAGCGTTAGACACCAACTCGCATCCCTCGTCGTCCCATCCACCAAGACCATTGAAGAGGCTGAAGTTCCAGAAGACACACTGAGGGTTTCCCAGGGTCTCATTTATGATATCAAAGCTGAATGACACATTGTTGATGCTGCCTTTGAAATTGACCAGAACCACATTTCCGTTGATGGTGTTGATAGTAGAATTGCTTGCGTTTCTTGCAGGGAGTACATTATCCATTGAGGCAAATGTTATGGTAGTGATCGTGCTAGAGGGGTCGCCAGGCAATGAAACGTCTATCACCACAGAAGAGTTAAGATCAGCACTGAAGGAGCCTGTGAACGCCGTTTTGTTCAACAGGATGAGTGGTGTGGCAATTTCAAAGGAGTCATTGATTAGAGCATTTGATACAGTCTCAAGAGATAATAGTAACGCTGAACTGGCACTTAGAGGTTCAGGGCTGGCACTCCTTTGAGCTGAACTGTTTCTGGTTGCATTGACATTTAGAAAGTCCCATGACTCCTTTGCTCCATCTGACACGAGGACATCTACTGTTGTCAGGATATCCTGAATACAAAGGGAAAAATGCAATATATTTGCTGAAAAAGACACAAAAGCAGAAACAAACATTAATCAATAATTAATAAATTGGCTTACATTAGTGTACAACACTGTAGCCTGATTCACATACCGTAATTTGATTTTCATTTATTGGAGAGGACCGTGAAACATTTGCCACCTGTTCGAGTATTTTAACAATGGCACCAATGTTGGCAGGGGATTCAATTATTCTCTCAGTGAAGTTGCCTGTAACGTTGCTGAGTCGCCCCAGGAAATCTGAGAGTATAATCTCATCCAGAAACTGTGAGATTTAAAAAGAAAGCATTTTCATTCTAGAGTAACACATAGTTCAGATATTATTAATATTACTATACTAGTTTCACTTTTTAATTACTAACTTACTGTTTTATTATGCCCCATCCTATGATTTCATTTCATGTTATAAAGCACTGTGTGACTGTGTTTTGATAAATACAAATAAAGTTATATTATTATTATTAGTTGTCACAGTAGTAGTAGTAGCTGTAGTAGTAGTAGTAGTAATAGTATCATTACATAAAAATGGAGCAGAATGCACCATCTTGTTTTGCAGTAAAGATACATGTTTAATCCCAAAAACTGTAAATGATTATATTTATCCCCAGCGATAATTCAGGCTCTTCCCACTATGGGCATGGTCACACTTACCACAGAATCACAGATCTCAATGTGCTGCCATCTAGTGAGCGGAATACTATCTAACTTAACTTGAAATCTAACTTATTTCTCATTTTTTTGGACACCCTAACACCACCTTAAGAAACCAAGGAGGTCTTTGGACCCAAATTTAGGAGCCACTGTGCTAGCTGGCCAGCGAATGAGTCTTGTGACTGTTAGGGCCCATGTGTGAGAGCAGTGATGTGGTCACATGCTACATACAGCATGAGGGCATCATGTGCATACTACTGAAGTTGAACCTCCTCACAGAGGGTGACAGAGGCCTTCCTGTGCATTATGCATATAAAGCTGTAGTGTGTCCATGTCTTAATTATGCCAGTACTGTCAAAAATGTGTGTTTTCTGTGCACAGATGACAAACATGTGTGCTGACAGCCTATATCCTGTGTATACAAATTGTTCTTGATGTTATCGATGATACATTCCCGTTCAGCCAATAGAATATTAATGAATTTAGAAAATGTGAGGAGGGTAAAAATGTGTTCCGGTATTTAGGATATCTAGAATTTTTTTCCTTCCTATATTGAAGCAACAACAAAAACAGCTGATTAGGAATGATTTACTGACTCCAAATATGTCTCACGTTCTACTGGGATTGAAAAAGTGTAGCAGGGGTGATCTTGCAACCTAAGTGTTTTTGGATTCACTAAATCCTACTGGCATGAATCAGAAAATTAATTTGATCCATTTTCTATAAACATGAATTTACATTACAGTTTCCAGAATATAACCTATTGTTGACATTCAGAACTGTAGGGAATGTGTCGCTGCATTTGTACATATTGACGAAAGCTGGATGCCCGAAAACGCTTTGTATATTGTCAGACAAACGGTCAAGTAGACCTACTGAGTGATGTATTTGCAGTGTTCGGCAAGCTACTTGGAAAATGTAGTGAGCTAAGCTACCAGTTACTCTGCATTAAATGAAGCTTCACTACACTGAAGCTACCCACCACATAATGTAGCAAGCTAAGCTACAATACAATGACAAAATGTAGCTTAACTACATCAAAGCTACTTTTTTTTTTTTTTTTAACATCCAACCAACTTCATTCCAAGTCATTGCTATCTTAGTGATCAGTAAAACTGTCAGTTAAACAGAAAGTCAGGCAAAAAAATGTTCAGTTCAATAGTTTATGAAACTGTGCTCTCTCTTTTACTGCTACAAAACATGGCAACAAAAACAAACAACATGCTTCACATAATAACAAAAAGCAGGTAGTGCGTATATACTAATGTGGGGGAAGTGTGCATATAGGTCCGTGGGCGGCGGTGACGTCACCCACTGCTCCTGATCTATGTCAGATGTCAAACCGCAGCAAAAGCTCCGTTGCGTTTAAGGTTGAGAAATGCCTGGGAAAATGTAGCTTATTTGAATACTACCGCGCTATTTGATCAGTAAAATAGTTTCACTACTTAAAAGCTTTTTGATTTGGAAAACAGCGACGCTACGACCATGCTACTGACAAATGTAGTTAAACTAGTAACGTCGCTACTTGTAACGCCGCTACTGCCCAACACTGTGTATTTGTGTGACCCAATTGACTGAGCGTGCCACTTTTCTTGTTTATGACAAATCTTTGACCAGGTATGTCACGGGCCACAGAAGACCTGATTAACTTAACCTGCGCAGCATACCACAAAACCTCTCAGTGGAATCGCATTACACCACAGAATTAAGGTTTGTCCCAACCCAAAGAACAACATATGAGCTTCTCACACTGATTGGGTTCAGTTTTTTGCCGTTTCTACGAGGGGGGCCTGTTGGGGTGTCCTCGAACTCAGCATGTAGTTGACACTTAAGCTGACACACGGCCACGCACACTTGTTATCGTGCTCTTTATTATGGATTCTGGACCAGCAGTATTAGCTCTACCAACTTCCATTCCACACTTTGTTCTTCCTAATCATTATCCATCACCACATTTCAACTGCCTGGGTGATATCGACATGTAGTTGGAGTGCAGCGTCACCTGGGACTCAGACAGGAGCTCCGACAGCACCTTCAGGACACAGCTGTCTTGTCGATCTCCCCATTCACCACTTGCTTCACAAACTGCTGTCTTCTCCCCCTCCTCATCTGGTTTGCAGGCAGCTTTAGCCGTGTCACCAACCCTTCCACTCCCAAATTCATCATCATCAAGACATGTAAATGCTGGGGAAGAAGAGGTCGTGTTAGTTTTATTAATGTAATTCCTTTTAACAGAAAATCCTCTGAAACGTTTGGATCAACACTTACCTTCTGGGGATATGTCGACTGTTAACGTCTCCTTAAATTTCCGATTGTTTTGCTCTTCACAAATTATTTGCTTCTCCTGGTTTTCACAGTTGGTAATCTCGTAATTATGAGTAATCGCAGCAGAGCTACTGCCTAAACATACAGCAAATCAAACACTCAACCCAAGATTAGAAAAAAATAACTTTTGTGAACAATCAATTAATGACATCTAGCATCAGGGATAACTTTCTTTGTAGTTGTTGAGTTAATTAGTACTGAATAAGTGGTAGTAATTCAAATTGAGTTCTTTAAAAAAAAAAACAACTGCATAAGTGTATGCAGCATGCTATGACTATGACATGACTATTTCAGCAGTTTCAGTGGATTGATCTTATTAAGCTTGTGTTTCCCATGCTTACTGTACCTTGGACAAGTACCTCATCCCCATCTTTGAGCTGCACCCGGTACGGGCTTTGGACAGAGCATTGCAACAGCACTCGTGTCGTGCTTCCATTCTCACATCTGACATTTGTCCTGATGGGGTTCACTTGGATTGCAGGTACAGGTTTGACACTGAGAGATCCAGTCTGCAGGAAAACAGTCCTGTCTCTCAGAAAGCACTGGTAAGTTCCTGAAATAAAAAGGCGATCATCAGTGTTGAAACTCAGATAATGTCCAGCCATTGTGGCCAAAAACAAATGTAAATATGTGAAACACGTAAGTGGTAACACCATGGCTGATAAGTGATGAGTTGTGACTAAATCAGTTTTTAGGTTGTTATATGTTGAAGTTCATATTTTTTCCACAACTGTTGATTTATTTATTTAGTTTGCTTTGTTTGTTTTATGACTTTGGAGTTAAGAGTCTTAAAGACTGAGCAAAATGCGCTTCTGTCATCCTTCAATGATAGCAGCTCAGATAAATATCAATGGTACTAATTTTTCCATATCGATAATGAAAGACAACGGTATCTTTGAATGATCTTACACTATTAGATATCATCATTTTTTCCGGTGTTCAGGAGTTTTATTTATTCATCTATTCATGTATTAACACTGAGGTATACTGGTCACATACTGGTAAATACTGGTCACAACTGGTCATTTGAATATTGGTGCAAAACAAAACATCTAGAGAAAGGCCCAAAATCTGTTTACTACTGACGTTTTAGTTCAGTAAGTATCTTAACATTGTGTCATCCTGTCCCTGTTTCCCCATTCATCCAATAAGATGAATACAAACAAATAAATGGGACCTAAAGAATTGTTTTAGGATGGCTTTGCTTTGATTTAGAACTCAAAATTGTGATTTTTAATGAGGATGGGAGAACAAGACTCATTTCTTTCACTAATCTCAGAAAAAAAAAAAACAGTTCTAAAACAGTTTTCTTGAGCTCGATGTTCTTATTGAAATAAGATTGTTGTACCATGACTGCAGACACTTTAGGCAGTGATATAAAAATAATTAAAAAAAAAAAAAAAAAGATGCAATAGTAATCTAAATTTTAGCCTAAGAAAAATTTGTGGGCACTCTCCAGCCTATCAAAACCCTGCATTCATCCAGGTCATAGCACAAGGGAAAACAGCACATTCATACATAAATGTGTGTGTTCTGGAAACGTTGTTGGCTTAAACACACTGCAGCTGTTACTTACCAGAGTCACTGAGGAAAGCAGGAGTCACTGTTAGCTTTGCTTGTCCATTCTGTTTAAAAGCTTGGTGTCTTCCAGTGATTGGCTTTTCATTAATTTTCCACTCTGCTGTCCAGTTTTCTCTAAAATTCAGACTGTCAGGCGGCGGCCCACATGTCACAGTCACAGCTTCTCCAGCAAATATCTGATTTGGTGTAAAACTTAAAGGTGCTGGACCTGAAAGATGAAATAAAAGTCAGCCCATTACTGTGCAAACATCAATCTGTGCACAGATAAGATATTATATAAGAATATCGTGGTTAGACCTATCAGAATATTTTTATAAACTTGTACAAGGCAGAATCTATCAGTTTTACTTTGATTTATTATGTTGAATTTTTCCCCCAGCTGTGAAAATATTCCGTTTTCTACTGAAGTAAGTTCCCCGGGTTCAAAAGAGGTTGCTTGGATAGTATATTCAGCGATGACACTCCCACTCCTGAGGGAAAAGAAAAAAATAATAAACCTAAGTTAATCAAAACTTAAATCAAAAAGTAATTCCACCTTCTTCTTCTTAAGGTAACACTTACTATGGAAAGATTTTGAAAATGTGAGGTGGATAGAGGCACTATTTTGGCAAAATCCCACAAAGTTAATGCTCCAGCAATCCTTTAGCTCAATCAGAGGGAAATACTGGGAGTAACAGGCACATGGGTACAGGGGCGCCGCCAGGAATTTTGGGCCCCATGAAAAAAAAATAAATATATATATGTATTTACGTGATGATGGTTTAATCATTTTATATTAGTTTTTACCTATTTTTTGGGGCCCCTGTCAGGCAAGGGCCCTTGGAATTGTCCTAACTTTTCCCCCATATACGGCGCCCCTGCATGGGAAAATTGAACTTACCTAAAGTTCTTTAACTGTGCTGATATCAGATTTTTGATGAACATCTGACACTGTGCTTTAATCTGTGTGAGAGAGTGACGGACATGTATCAGGTTCTACCAACAAAACAGTGACAAGACATTTCAATGTGACAACAAAACTCTGAATAGCACATGTAGCACACACACACACACACACTTGAAGACTCACAGCAGCATCGATTTCTTTGAACATCTCATGGTCGGGGTTGTTGAAGGAAGGATTAAACTCGAGGTCCATCGAAAACTCGAGGTTCCTCTCAAGAAATTCAAAAATAGCAGTAGTTGGTGGAGATGAGTCCATTGTGGTTGTCGTTGTTGTCACTGGCATTGTTGTCATTGTTGTTGCCATTGCCGTTGTCGTTGCCGTTGTTGGCGTTGCTATTGTTGTCGTTGTTGTCGTTTTTGTCGTTATCATTGTTGTCACTGTAAACCAAAAGATATCTAACACTTGAGTGGCACAGCAAGCCGTGTTTAGAAACTTCTTCTTTTTTTTTTTTTTTTTTTTTAATTTAATCAGGTTACAGATTACCTAAAACTGTCATCAGTCATACCATTTCTTATATTATCCAGTCTCTGTAATGTGATCCCATATCTTTCAGTTACACGTGGGCCACACTGTCTACCTGAGCAGTGTGTTTGCACCACAAAGCCTCTCCATTTTCATTTTGGTGCCCATACTGACACATCACAGCAGCCACACAGCCTGTGTGAGCAGCATGTGTGTGCCTGTGTGTGGACATTGTGTGTGTGTGTGTGTGTGTGAGCTGCAGCAGTTCAGACAGGCAGCTGTCATGCACAGGAAGAAGCAATCAGCCTCACCCGGATGTTACATTTGTATTAGAAGACTGGGGAAAAACAGATACTCAGTCACTGGTATGAGGAAATAACTTCAGGTTGCATGCAAGGATTTTTTGCGGTCAAAGGAATCCACATGGCCATGTGATAGACTGACAGCCCGTCCAAGGTGTTTCCCCTGCCCTCTTCCCACAGATCATTTCCTTTCTCCAAATACAACAGTAGTGTGCTTTTATCTTAATCAAAACAGTGCAGTAACAGAGCCGGAATGGATTATAATCACTGTCCAGTCAAAATCTTCCGCCAAACGATCTTTCAACAATCTCTTGATCTCGACCTTAACTTTTAATCAACATGATCTCTGCCCAGTTTTCTGCTTTTCATTGAGAAAACATGCTGCATTCATGCTGAAATGTGCTCAAATATGTGAGCCTACTAAATAATATTTTTTTAAAAATGGGGCCATGTCCTTTTAAACTTTTTTTCTGTATATTTGGAGTGTCACTATTTTAGTTGCGTTGCCTACGGTTGACTTATGGCTGTTGACTTATAGATCAGCATCTTTGTAAAAACATATGGACAGGGGTTTCACTAGAAACAAGATTTTTTTATTAAAAAGACAAGAGCGTGTACCAATCGCTAAGGTTGAGTCCTGATCGCAGCATTCTGGGGTCAAATCCAACCTCAGTTGCCATTTGCTGCATGTCATCTCTTCTCTCTCCCTTTCCTTTCTTGTCTCCCTCTGCTGGGGGACATGATCTGCCTTTGGCAACATATTTGGGGTGCTATATATCCTGCAGCTACTGCACTTCCAAGACAAGAGCACTGTTTCTTGGGGAGAGGCTGGTCTGATCTCGCCATCCTGTTACAAAAATGTCAGTTAGCTATGTCAAGGTGGGGGTGCATTGCTTTAAAAGGGAACGAGAAGAGCTGATTTGATCCATCAGGACTGATGCTGGTCCCTAGCACACCTACTGATCATGTTTTCCACCTGATCTATTCCCTTTCACCACGGTGCTGCAGGCGTGCCTTTGCTGTGCTGGCACCTCCGGTCACAAAATGACCAAATAGCTCTTAGTCGTGCCCAGGTGAGCTGTTGCCATGAGCTAGCACCTGCACCTGCACCTGCGCCTTGATTTATGAAACTTGAGCCTCATGTCTCAGAGAACTAAGGTAACCTGTGTAACCCATCAACAGTGCATGTGATAAAATACCTGTTTGTGTTGGAGTGGCACTTGGTGTAGTCTGTGTGGTTGATGATTGGCACAGAGTGAGTCCTGATCAATTAAAAGAAACAAACAAACAAAAAACATAAGTAAATAAAATTAGCAGAAAATGGTTGTAGATGCAGTTTGAAATATTGTAGATGCTGAAATATTGTTTTAGTAATGAGAAACTAATAGATGCTACCCTTACAGACTTAATTATATCCACCCTTGTTTGGCTCAGTAGTCCTAGTTATGACTCCTCTACTGGCTTGCATAAATTAGTAAATATATTCACCTGTGATTGGTTCACAAAACTGTCCATCATAAGGAAGTCCATTTGTACAGCCACAGGTTTCTGTTACCGTGCTATTGCACACGTCATGTGTCACACATTTGTCACATGACCAACCAAACTGGTCCTCACAGTTACACTGGTGCACTCCAGTGGTGTCTGGCTTGCACACTATGGAGAAAACAAATCCGGAAAAACTCCTCAAGCCAAACTATGCAAATCAACCCCATCATGATTTTTTTTCCTTGTTTAATTAAGGAACAGATGTGCAGTGAGAATTTTTTTTACCTGTTGTGAGATTTACCTCCGTTGCAACTACGGATTTAGTGATGGTGTTTGGTAAGGAGACATTTCTCAGCTGGTGCCTCAGAAGATCAGTGAAATCTGGTGGCACTCCAGCAACTGGGATGCGTATTGCAAGCACAACTTCAATTTCAGTCAAGTTTTTCACTGCGAAAAGAGACGGACCTTTTTGAGGACTAAATGAAACACAAGTGGCAACAAGTTTGAAGCCTCTTTGGAAATGTATAGAAAATGTTGAAATTTCTGAATGGTGCACATCTGATTAATTCTTAAAATGCTTGATGTAACTGTGAAAACCACCAGAATAATAACACTACCCTCTAACACAAATTGATAATGGCATTAATTTCTACAGAAGCTGACTCACATTCTCTTGTTCTTCTAGCATGAAAGTGTGACACTTGTGCATCTGTCAATTCCTGGAAAAGATTGATCTCAGTATTACAGATTGTCTTATTAATCAACTATTGGCAAATTAAGCACTTATCCAATTCTCTTCATCAACTTGATCACTGCCGTAAACACAGTGCTTCACTAAATCCATGATACTATGAACTACATGGAGCTCTGACCCATGGCGTTAGTTTCCATGGCTGGTCTGGTGTTATCTTAGAACTTACGAGCTGACAGGGAAAATGGAAAATGACTCAGCAAGAGCCATTTTATTGATGTACATTTTAAATTTTCAGAATTGTGTTCTTTGGTTGTTTGTTTGATTGGACAATGTGTTTTTGTCTCAGTCTTCATGTGCTGCTGCTCGTCTTGGTTACCTCCCTTCAGAGGACAGTTTCACTCTTAAAGTGGCTATCCAACTCAAAATTATGGTTAGATAAAAATAAACAAAAAGCACTCAGCAGAACGCAGATCTCTTCTGAGGACACAGACTTAGCACAAAGACAGCCATAATTTCCTTGCCAGGGCTGTTGTCAGTGCCTGTGGAGGTAAGAAACAAGCAAACAAACAAAAACAATACTGTATACTACAAATACTTGTATCTATCACCCTCTTACCTCAGGAGGTAAATGTCGGGGCTGTCTGTCTGCCTGTGTCTCCAGACTGCAGTATAAGAGCACAAGAGCAATCACGTGTCTTACTGCCTTGTGTGATGCCATCACTGAAAAGAGAGATAAAACACCAGAAATACATTGGAGTCCGTTACTGAACCCCTCACAAATCATCTGCCCGTAACTTTAAGTGCTTGAAACTAGTTTTAGGAAAGCACTGCACTAAGCATTAGAACTGTTTTGAACGCTGCCAGGAAAACAACAACAGTGCAATCAATGCGTTACTTCCTTGCTGATTTTTATGGAGGCTTGAGGAAGTCAGTCAGGTTTACAGTTTTTTTCAACCGCTTTACCTCCTCTGTCAATTCAGAAACCATGGTATCAAAACAGTTAATACATAGGCCTAATGAGAGGCCCTCTTCCCCTCTTCCCAAGTGTTAAATCTCAGATTTATCAGCCATAACAAAAGTAGCTCAGCAGCCTGTAAATTGATTTGTTATTTAAGCTGTGGCACATTAAAAACTATCAAAATTATGGCAGGTAGTAAATTAACGTGGTTTTTCTTTAATATCACATTACTGTACTGTACGCCTAAAAGTATAATATAAGATAAAGATCATCTATAAAGTGGTGATTTTTACCTGTGTCACTCTTCTGGCTTCATCGAAGGGCTCTGGTTTTCAGGGAGGCACAATCATCATACTGTGTCATACACAGACAAAATGTCCAGTGGTAAATATTCACTATTCAACTTCCTTGAATACATTTAGAGAGAAACCACTTGTTGGACAAGTTCATCGGGGTTTGTTTGCTATAAAGGCTCTGCCCTCTACAGGACTCTTTGGGTACTGTGGGTGGAGCGCAATGATTGTACGCACTCTGCACTCTGTTTTGGAAAGAAAAGGCTACGGCCAATGTAATATAATGTGATGTAGTTATTGCAGTTTCTACCTGTTGCCAGTAGAGGTCAATAGAAACCATAGATGACTTAATGTGCCTTTCAACATGTCTTCATTTGAGGGCTACTTCTGTTACAGGGATTTTATATTTGATTTGGTCAGAGCGTTGGTGCTTTCACATGTAGGGTAATAACTCATTTCATTGTTATACCACAGAAAAGTTTGGTGTGCACCTAAACACCTAAACACTTTGTGATTTCACACAAAACTGTATAATATTCATGAAATTCATATTTAGTAGTGTAGAGTAGAACTACCTGTTATTTCCACACTGTACTATACATGCACTTTGCATTTTGCACTTTGACTTTAACCACAAAGCAAACCACAGTTCATTCAACACATTGCCATCTTATTCTTCTACTTCACAACATCAAGTTTGATCTTCCATGTATGTTAGTTGCACTTTGACTTGAAATAGACTGCAGGGCCATGCATGCCATGTTAATCAGGAAAGACAGAGTGCCCAGACCCACCAAAAATTCAGCTTCAGTTCATTCACCAGTCAACCCAGTATATACACCTGGCTTTAACTTCCACTGTTCATAGTCCAGGTCACCATATCAGCAGATGCTGGACAGCATCACTGGATGCTGGTTATGTCACACGGAGCTTCTCCTCCTCACAAAGACAGAGACATGGTGAATGAGTGGAAGTTTAAAGCCTAAAGTTTACAGCAGAAAGAAAGACCTCTCCTTATGCTTACAATTATAACATGTTTGTTTGCATGTACAGTACCAGTCAAAAGTTTGGACACACCTTAACATTCAATGTTTTTTCTTTATATTTATGATTTACTACATTGTACTACAGATGAATACTGAAGACATCAAAACTAGGAGAAAACACCTATGGAATTATGTAGAAAACAAACAAAAATAATAGAAACAAACCAGAATATATTCTAAAAATAAAGAAAAACCACTGAATGAGATGGTGTGTCCAAACTTTTGACTGGCGCGGTGCATAAAAGTTCCACTGAAGGCTTATGTTTGAGTATCAGAGCTGAGAAACTGAGGGGATTTAATAAAAGACTGAATTTAAGTTGATTTTACTTGATTTCATCTTAAAAGCTTTCATCAATGTATTTTTAATATGAACATTAGGTTGAGTATGTTAAATTTAATTCATATTTATATTTAATGCCATTTAATGTCAGTCTTGATATTACAGATCTATACTTTATACTGAATGTTTTGCATGTAATACACTTGTAGTCTAATATTAAGTACTACACTGATATTACACACTATACTTTTGCCATTTCTCTTAATACATTTTATCTTTTGTTATTGTTAAAGGTCTGATTTATAGGAGATATATGGGCAATAACATAGTATTACACATTTCATGCTAGATTTGGGCGATTCTATTTTCATATCGTCCAATCATGGCCTCTAGGGATCACTGATAGACAATCCGATCACCAGACAGGCTGTGACAGAGCACCAGTAAAATGTCAACATGGATGACTTATGCTTAGTGTGGGGAGAAAAACATTTTATATTTGGGAATACACTCCTGATCAAAATTTTAAGAATTTACATTTTGCACTGTTGGATCTTAAGAAGGTTCTAAGTAGAGCTTCAAAATGCAAAAAGAAGAAATGGGAGTGAGACAAAAAAAAAACTGAGTAAGCAATTTATTGCAAACAACCATTAAACTGAAAAATAGGCTGTTCATCAGCTGATCAAAAGACCACTGCCTTTAAAAGCCCAAATCTTCGCAAAAATGTGGATTCAGTGTCATTTTCTGTCAGGTATCCACACTGTCATGACCTCCTGATGGCAAAGGCAAAAAAGTTTTCTGTCTTTGAACGCGGTCGGATTGTTGAGCTGCATAAGCAAGGCCTCTGGCAGTGTGCCATTACTGCTGAGGTTGGATGCAGTAAGACAGTCATTTTAAACTTCTTAAAAGATCCTGAGGGTTATGGAACAAAAAAGTCAAGTGGTAGACCCAAAAAAATTTCACTTGGCTGTCCCTCAAGACACGGGACGATCCTCGGCCCAAATTAAGCTTGTCACTGGTGCCAACTGCAGTCCCATAACCATCAGACGGCATCTGCGAGAGAAGGGTTTTAAGAACAAAAAATATCTTCAAAGGCCTCGTCTCCTTCAACGGCACAAAATTGCCTGTTTGGAGTTTCCACAAGAGCACCAAACATGGGACATTGAAAGGTGGAAGAAAGTTTTATTCTCTGATGAGA
>OMLB01051702.1:0-24622 GCA_900302555.1 Myripristis jacobus
ATACACACAGTACAGGCCAAAAGTTTGGACATACCTCATTCAATGCGTGTTCTTTATTTTCATGACTACTTACATTGTAGATTCTCACTGAGGGCATGAGAACTATGAATGAACACGAGTTATGTACTTAACAAAAAAAGGTGAAATAACTGAAAACATGTTTTATATTCTAGTTTCTTCAAAATAGCCACCCTTTGCTCTGATTACTGCTTTGCACACTCTTGGCATTCTCTCCATGAGCTTCAAGAGGTAGTCACCTGAAATGGTTTTCACTTCACAGGTGTGCCTAATCAGGGTTAATTAGTGGAATTTCTTGCTTTATCAATGGGGTTGGGACCATCAGTTGTGTTGTGCAGAAGTCAGGTTACTACACAGCCGACAGCCCTATTGGACAACTGTTAAAATTCATTCATAGTTCATTCATAGTTTTGATGCCGTCAGTGAGAATCTACAATGTAAATAGTCATGAAAATAAAGAAAACGCATTGAATGAGAAGGTGTGTCCAAACTTTTGGCCTGTACTGTATGTTTAAAAGTAACTCCTTGATTTCTGATTTCCCTTACATTTACCCATTAAGTCGCTTCAAAGTTAAGGAAAAAAAAAACAAAAAAACAACTTCTTTCTTATATTGTACGACAATAACAACCCATGTTCTGTATGTGCTGGTTGCAGTTTCACTGAAGCTTCATCGCACTTACATTGAGTGAACTATTTAAACCCAAATGCCTTTGTTTTATGGCTGCAGCATCATATCAGATAGAAAATCTCTACATGTCTTGTGTATCTTTTAGACACATTTTCGTGTAATTCAGCAGGACATATCTGGTATATTTGGAAACCTTGGTATCTCCACTAGAATATAAAATAAAGTTCTGTGGGTTTGGACAAAGCAGCATGCATTGGTAGTGATGAACCCACCAATGAGACCAGCAGGATTGAATCAGTCATTTCCCCAAAAAATCAGACTGCCAATGGACTTTGACAGAATAGAAATTAACCTCTGTTGTGAGCTCGACATCTGTGCACAAGATGTTGTGGCATCGTCTTGTCAAATGTGTCCCTCACTGAAATGAATGACTTCCAGTGTGTCCTAAATTAACATGATGAAAAGATATGAATTAGCTTCAGTAACTTCAGTAACTGGGTTATGTGAGATTGCATTGGTAAGACTCATAGTTTGATGTGTTTCTTTACGTATTTTGTGCATCCTGGTGCAGTTGACTGTTGTCGGCGTACGTAGCGAGTATTTCTGGACTCTGACTCCTGATTTCTGCGTGTTAAAAGTAAGTGACTCGTCAACACCAATATTCAGAATGGAGGCACATCTACAATTTTGGTCACAGAGTTTGTGCTGACTGTGCTGTTGATTCACACAGTGTTTGACTTGCCTACAAATGGGAATTTTGTCAATTCATAACCAGTGGGTTTTCACTTTAAGCATCCAGAGCCATTTATTTTTTGCCAGGTTGGCCATAGACTTGCATTGAAGCATCCTCTGAGTCTCAGAAGTGGAAGAGTCAACTCATTAGTGGTCGACTTTCCGTCAGTAGTGATTACACAGTCCCGGGTGATGGATACTGCATGCAGCCTTAGCTGACCTCGGCTCCAGTAATGTAGCGAGAGCTGGGTTTCCCTAAAGCATCTTAAATCTTAAACCTTATTTAACCAGGCAAAGTGCCTAGGAAAACACATTCTTATTTACAACAAATGCACTCACGAAATGATTGCATGAGGAGGGAGGGATTCACACATGCAGGGCACTTGGCTGCGAAGCAGCACTTCAGTTCAGAGGTGGAGTGCCTTGCTTTAGGGTACACTGACAGTGGTGGATGGGAGGATGGGGTTTACTCCTTGCATCCACCAAACAGATTTTTCTCCAGCCGGTTCAGGGACTTAAAGCAGCAGTCTTTGGGTCACAATCTCACCTGTTTATCCTTCAGGCTATTGGCACCATGTGAACAGCACTGGGCCAAACCTGAAGAGACTTTTTAATGAGCAATTATACGAATTATATGTCTGGTGAACAAACAGTGCACTTAAAGTTGTTGAGGCAAGGACTGAAGCATGGTTTAGTAATATGAATAAACTAAGCCCCACAGCTGAACTTGATCAATCACATAAAGCTTAACCCCCTCCTTAAGAAATATAACAACGCAAAACATAGCATCAAAATACACTTGGAGTGACTGAGGTAAAGACTGACGTATGGTTAAGTCATTTGAACAAACTTAGCTCCACAGCTGAACTTGATCAGTCACATAAAACCCTCAACTCCCTGCTTAAGAAATACAACATGAAACAATAAACCATAATCATATCAATTAAAAACACTTAAACCCAAAGATTTTTCTCTTTGAGATGAAAGGAAACAATCCCTCACAAACAACATTATCTATGATTCATCCGAAGTGAAATCTAGTTGTTTGTATTTTTATGAATAAGCATTAAGGAACTTCTTTGACCTAATGCTACAGTGAAGTGCCAGTGGAAGGCTTGGCAGTGTATTTATTTATACAACAATATCCTGTACATAAAGCAGATGCAAGGACACACACGTACTGTAGGTGCGCACATACATAGACACACTAACACAAGTGCACAAATGCAGATACACACTTGCAGACGTTTTTTTTTTTTCTCATCTAAGAGTGGTTACGCTCCAGAAAACCGTAGGTGGTTCAACTAATAGCCCGCACTGTCTGGCATGCAAGAGTCGGCCAGCCAGTGAGACCCCACCGTAAGTCTCCCAGACCCAGTAAGGCCCTACGATGATAGGTGCAAAAGCTTTCCAGCTATGAAAGCAAGGGAGAAAAATGACATGTGACATCTCCCCAGCCAAGGAAAAACAAAGTCGGCTTCACACATCAAAGTGCCTCCAGGGCAATTTATCACAGTCACAGAGGAGAGGAGGAGGGAGGAGGGGAAAGGCGGTTTCAGGTACCCTGACCAATTCAAACAATTATAATTTGGAGGTTACATATGGCATAGGGATGGATGTTGATGGACAGAGGCGAACTCTGTTTCACAGAGGGCTTGACCTATACTGAGGGTACAAAATCTTAAGACCACCCTTGTAATGCTTTGTAATGTGTCTTTGAGCTGAATCTATGTCTTTCTAAAGAATATCACTGGACAGCAGACACAGAAATCATCCCTGGGTTCCTGGCCTTTTCAAACTTTTTCATCCTCTGCACCCCTGAGTTGACTTACAGCAAGTCCAGGACCCACATTTGAAGTGACTTTGCCCAATAGGGCCCTTATATTTTACTTTGTGCTCAGTATTAAAAGCTGTCTGAGATGCTTTCATTGCATCTAAACATACAAAAACTGATGTCAGTCCAGCATCATTGAACCGACATTTAAAGATATCATTTTAGTAGTCATTTTAGTAATTATAAATATACTTTTCAAAAAATGTTTGTTGCTAATTTTATTTTTTCTCCTAATATTCTGGTATTTTTCTTTACTATGTTCACTATTTTTCAGTATTTCATTAATTCAGTAATTTTTTTTTTTTTTTTTGGCTTATTTGGCAATCTCCTTTTTTTCCGATGTTTTTCAAAAAGTTAATTTGTTTAGATGTCATATGTGAATACTGACAGATCGTGGTGAGATTAACCCAGAAGGAAAAAAATGTTTAAATGATCCCTCATACATTTTCAGCATTCAAACAATTCATAGACAATAAAATCACAGTGAAATTAAGCTCTTTGTTATTTTGCTGAGGACCACCTGGAAGCCCTTCAAAGACTCCTGGGGGCCCGCGGACTTCACTTTGAAAACCACTGCTCTATGCCACCACCTAGCGTGTGTGTTGAGTGATAATAACTGACTGGCATTATCCAAGTGAGAGGACTGATTTTTTAACAATAAAAAAAATGTGGGTGTTTTTGTACTGTATGGCCTGTAGATTCATGCATTTAGAATGTGCAATATTAGCTCAGTGTGACTTAAATAGCCAGGCTTATTTTTGGAAGTATTTTAGGTGAGGAAGAAAGTACTCATCCATTGTGTAGTGGTTGTTAGTTGTACACTGTCTCCCTCTATGTTCACTGCCAATGGAAACAGGGGAAATCAGTATTGTGTTTTTATAAAACAGATTTGTCAATTTGTGTCAGTTTTATCTATTTCTTACACATATAATTTGAAATTAGTTACCGTGTGGCTTTAGAGGTGCTGAAAGTTCTTATTCTCTCAGTTTTGTTAACGTCAGTCTTCCACCATCACTGAATCTAGCCGATGTTGGTGTTGGAAGTGTAAGCATGGAAACCGGATCGAATGACCTTCTAGGGACATGGATGATTTTTGGTTGTACATTCTCAGCATGTAACAGGGTCAGTGGGCCAGTTTCACCAAAAAAGCTTCGTTAACCCAGTTGGTTTTGGATTTGGATTTTAATAAGTGAAATGTACAAGGAATCAGAGCTTTCACCTGGATTTACCTGGCCTGCCTATTTCCCTGGGAAATAGCACATGGTCCTAATATTTTGCACACCAAGTGTATTTATGGTTTATTGCTCCATTTAACAAGATTCCAACAGAGAAATGGTTTAGGTATCTAAGGAAGGAATGTAAGGTGAAAACTGCAGCACTGCCACAGTGTAACAAAACACGCAACGGCTCCACTAATGGTAACTAAACAAACAAACAAACAAACAAACAAAAATTGAACATTTACTTATGTCCTGCTTACTGTCATGGATGATTTAATCATTCATTTATTAATTTAATTGTTTATTTATTTACTTATTTTATTATATGTGCCATTGCATTAGCATAATTTCATACAATAAAATTGGATAGAACAAATAAATGTAATTTAAAACAAAATAAAATGACCAGACCAGAAAACCCTCAGGGGCTGATTATGTGGCTCTCCAAAATAATCAGAATATAGACAATTAAAACAACATAAAAAAGAAAAATGCAAACTGTTTGTGCATTATTTGATATGTTTTTTTTTTTTCATCATGACCATAAGCTTCATGGTTAGACGAGTGACAACAGCAAAGATGTGTATGTCAAACTGATCCTTAACTGTTCATTAAAATGCAAAACACCTTCATTTTTAGGCTACACGAATATGACTTTAGGGCCATAATATATGTTTTTTTCCCCCGTATTCATTTCTGCAGGGCGTACATGAGCGTGAAGGAGCTGAAAGAGGAGTTGCGTCTGAGCGGCACTGACACACTTAATGTTTTCTTTGCCAATAACTCGGTGCGTGAGGAGCTGGCAGGCGCTGCAACCTGGCCGTGGGCAAAGGAAGCTCTTAGCCACCAAGGTGAGCTGATGTACAGTACATCCAGGCTATAAAAGCTTTAGTCATGCCGTCCACTTCTCTGGACTCTCTGTCTTTTTTCTCCCTCTCTGTCGGCTTGTTTTGGTCTTTACTCCTTCATCCTCAGCTTTTTTTCCCCCTTCACTACTTCATTCTCTCTGTGTTTCTATTTTTTTCCTCTCCTCCCACCCTTACTTGTCAGTTCCCGTGCCTTGTCGTCCATTGTTTTCTGCTTTGGCTGTATCCAGACTAGATGGGCAGAGTGTTTGGAGTGGGCAGAGATTTCCCGGCACATTGCCTCTTTCCTCTTCCAATCATTAGGCCCCTTTCCACTGGAAAAGACCAATCAACCCAACAACAACCAAACAAACAAGAAGCAGAGAGGGCCCGGCGCCCTTGTTGCCACCCATCCCTGCTTGCCAGCTGATCATTCTTTCTCTCTTTTTTCTGCACCACTTTTGCCCAGTCCATTTTTTATTCTGTTCTTGTGCCAGCAGAAAGTGAGAGGGTTTGAGAGCAGGAGACATATGCACATCTGTATCTCTAGTCTTTGGTCTCTGGTGTCTGGCTTGGGCAGAGAGTTGTGCACGCATATTAGGAGAGGGCTATTTTCCTGGTGGTTTGGGATACAGTACTTTGGCTCTTTTTTAGCTGGGAAACCCTTATTAAGAGAGTGAAAAAAGGAGGTAGGGGAAAGAGTTCCCTTTAGTGTACATTTGTAAGACTTGTGCAACACTATATTGCCATCAGCAGCTAAATGATAACAGCACTGCTGTCTCCAGATTGACTATAAAGAAATTTAACATATGCCATTTGTATGGATTCTTATATCCAAAGCATCTTTAACCCTGGCACACTGAAAAAATATCCCCCTCAATGGGTCATTTAGTTTTGTATTAAATCTTAAAAACCTTAAAAACAGAAAAATCCTTAAAAACTTTTTAAACTGTTTAAAGTGTAGTTGAACTTTTTCAGAACTTGTGTTTTAAGCAACAAGGGCGAATATCTGATCCAGAAAAGGTCCGATCACTGCACAAGGATCAAAAATATGAATGGGATTGGAAACTGCACTGCATTAAGAACAAGTTATTTAAGACTCACTAGATGAAATGACTCGTCCAGATGGATTTTTTTTTCACAGCATGTTAGTGCTATGCTCTGCCTGCTGGGCTTCACTGGACTATTGAGGAAAATTGGTTAACGTCCTCTTAGACAGCCATGTCGTTTTTATGTTGTACAACGGGTTTTGAATGGCTTTCATGGGTCTCATGGGGTCAGGAAAATTATTCACCTCATAAAGACACATACAGTGTTTCCATTCAAATAAAAAAAAAAAAAAAAACCCAAGGCCCTTGGTGCACATGCCCACCCAGCATCGCCTGGCCTCCGACTATCCACACAATGCTGGGAGAAAGAAATGAGGTTTTTACATTATGTCAAGCAGCTATTGGGTGGCATAATCAAAAGCTTACATCCCAAAATGCTGTGAATATCTGTTTTCGAGGAAAAAAAATCCTTGATAGTGAAACAAACAAACAGATGATTGTATGATTTAAAATGTTATTGTTATGTATGTAGCAGAACTCAAGATAATTGATATCACTACTGATATTAAATAGGGAGTTTTACTGTCATGCCACTAATTACCAATTGTTCAAAAGGATCTTTTTTTTTTTTTTGCTCTGATTTCATTAAATCGGATGCTAAGCCAATTGTCTTTCACATGGCATTTGTTTTAGTTGCTGTGCATCTGTCCCTGTTTAAAAAGAGCTAGTGGATGACAGGCCGCCTCCGGAGGCTCCATCGTTTAATGTCTTCACATTTAATGTCTTCATTGTTCACTGTCTTCACCACTGAACACACTGTTTCTAATTAGCAAACCAATAACTGTCATGTCCATTCCAGATTGTGTACCGTCAGTATCCTGCAGAACACTTGCATTTCCACAAAACTCACTCTTTAGGAATTCAGAAAAAAACGAGCTGATTTTAAAAATTGCCTGCTTTGCATTCTTGACATTTTGCAATAGATTTTCAGTGGCTTGGACTGGCACCAAGGTAGAAACGTTTTTTTTTTTTTTTTTTTTATATATATGTGGCAGACACGTTAACTGTCAATTACTGAGAAAACAAGGCAAAATAATAGATGCAAGGTTTCTGTAAAACACTGCATACCCATAGCCAACTTCCCATTTTGCCTTTTCCTGTTTTTTGGTTTGAAGTGTTAAACGTTTACTTCATTCCTAATTGGTTATAAATGTCACAGTGCTTAGGCTTTTTACTGCGGTGGTCTGTTTCTCTTTTGTAAATGCCAGCATGCTATTATGGCAGAGCGCTAAATGTGTTTGAATACTGGCTAAAGCAGCCACTATAGCTACATAGACAGCGAAGGCAGAAAGATCACAAAACATTTTTTTTCTGGAATTTCCACCACTCCTCAGTCACTTAAAATACACATACTGTGACTGACTACCAAGAGACATAGACTGGAGCGTGCATTTGAATAACTAGACTCGCTCTGTTACTCCTTTTCCCCAGGCGGGATGGTGCTGAACCCCTCTTACTTTGGTACGGCCGGTCACAACAACACCATGATCCATGAGATGGGTCACATTTTTGGACTGTACCATGTTTTCAAGGGGGTGAGCGAGCGTGACTCCTGTGATGACCCGTGTCAGGTAGGACTGTGAGGATGTCATCAGCTTTTTGTTCAATGTGACCTGCATCACCACTCGTGAAACAGTCTCCTAAATATAAAAAATAAAGCTAAAAATCTAGAAAGCTGCAGTTTGTCATCAAACAAGTGAAGAAAGTGCTTTTTGGAGGGAGGGAGGATGAGATGTTCTCAGCCAGCTGATCTTGTGAGTTCATTTTCTTTTGAGTCATGAAACCACCCGGCCACGGTCCAACGAGACGTTATTGGATGCTACGAAACGGGCGGAGAAAGTTTGGGTGTGGTTTAAGTGATGACGACAGCGAGAAGCTACAGTGCACTGAATGGAAAACAGAAAAAATAGGACATCAAGTGTCGACTTCAGAAATCCCAGAACAAGCTAATGAAGTGCTTTAAAAGCGTCCAATGAGGACTCATTTAGAACCATTTCATTCTGAGAAACGTGGATGACTGAATGTGCAAGACAGTCTTTCATATAGTACTGTGTATGGCACATACAATTTTACATGGGGTTGCCCCTTGGTACCTCAAAAATATTTTACAATCATTAGGAATATTAACAATTATTCTACAAAGGGGTGGGGGCGGGGGACATCTGATTTAGTCCCTCCTAGATTTAACAGCAACATAGTGAAAAACCATTTTTATATATTTATCAGAAAGTCTTTGAAAACATTTGCCAAGAAATCTTTAGTTAAATGACAGCCTATATAGTTTTAAAACAGCAAATAAAAAGTGGCTTAGAAATTCAGGGAATGGAAACTTTGAAGTGTAATGCTGATGTGATGTAATGCTGATCTACATAAGACTGGATTGTGTGTGTATTTTTGCTCCCTAAGTATTTGTGATTTGAAAAAAAAAAAAGCGATAGTCAAATAAATTTGTTCATTCATGTAGATTTTCCTTACAAAAATGGTAAGAATCATGTACTAAAATGCTAAAAGCCAGCAAAATGCTCACCCACATGCATCATTATGGTCACTGCTTTCTGTTTGACTTCAGTGGTCTCATACTATACTGTTAGTTTGTCTGACTTCTGACTGGATGATAGGCGGATGGTTGATCCAATCGCCTGTTTCATATTTTTGTAAACACCCATTACTGCTACCCTTTTCCAAACAGTATGTCTGATGATTGCCGATTGTATCATCAAAATTTTACTATTTGCAGTCGAATGCCTTACAATACCAAATGGTCTATAATTACCTCTAGAGTTTTATTTTATCACCAGTAATTGATTTATGACCATGGTAGTTGTCACCTTTTTCAGATTGTATTTACAAATGTCTTTGTATAATGAAAAACAAATACAAATCCTAACCCTTCCCTTAATTAAAGTGTTGCCACTGATGGATTAGCTCCTGCAAATGACAATGGGGAAGCCAGAGTGAAATCTTCTCACGAAAAGTTGATATTGCATATTGCATCACTCAGATGGTCATCAAAAAGGGGAGGAGCTATCTGAGCTGCAACACAATGGTTATTATTACTCAGAAACTTTTGAAAAACATCTTCTGTTTCTTTTTGTCATACATATAACAGACATTCTCAGACACATCTACCTGAAATGAGCTCTCCTCTGAGTTTGTCTGTGTTAATTTGATAATAGCTGTGTCACCCCTGATATCAGGAGACCACCCCGTCCATGGAGACAGGTGATCTGTGTGCCGACACTGCCCCGACACCCAAGTCCAAAGTCTGCCACGACCCTGGAACTGTCAATGACACGTGCGGAGTGACCATGTACCAGGACACACCTTACAGCAACTATATGAGCTATACAGGTACAGGCCATGAGTGTTATTTATTTTGTTGAACTGTAATTAACAATCAAGCATTAGTTCAAACATGTGAAGTCCTAAGACCCAGGGGCCAAGTTAAAAGTGACTCTGCTCCTAACTCGACACAGCACTCTACTGGTGACAATTAAAAAATTAAATGTAAAGACAAACACTTGGCCCTTGGACACAGCTTGTGTTTAATGGTTTCACAAAGCCCCTGAAAACAGGGACATGTGCGAGACGCTTTTATTAAACTGATTTACTTTAGATGTTTCAGAGGCCTAATACATCAGACGGAAATCCCTGGGATAATAAGAGTTTGCACTAATGATGCACAGCCCTCCTTCATTATCTTTGCAGTCTGCAGTAGTCGGGAGCTCATATTTTGCTAGATGAAATCAACGAGCTTGCATAGATCTGAGTGTGGTGAAGTTTTTTCCACATCTAGAGTAACAACAATAAACACTTTTTTAAGGTTTTATAAAAAAAAAGATAAAACCAGCAGTTTCAAAGGTGCAAGTATTCAGCTTGTCATCATGCTGAAAACCAGAGAAACAAGGGAAAAATTAGCCTCTGCCTACTATTATTTGATTATTTCACATTCCATATTCAGCATCTGACAATGGATGCTGTGTTGTAGTCATTTACTTAAGACAAGCTGTTCCTCTGTCATTAAATTTGCTCTTTCTTTGCTGCTCAGAGGACTGGAGAGAACTGTTCAGGACATTTTTCTCCCAAACAATACGGCCTATATTTTTATCCTGAGTACTGCCTGATAATAGCACTTTTAGCACTTTGAGACATTCACTGAGGACTCAGCAAGTTGCTTTTTCAGGCCATTGCCTCACCTCCTGAGCCATTTTACTCCCAACTATGTGGTTAACTCTTTCCTTCGATGAGTGTTAGTGTTTGAACCTGATTTCTGCTGATCAGCTGAACATTTTCCCTTTGTTGCGCCTTGTCAGATGACAACTGCACCAACCATTTCACACCCAACCAAGTGGCGCGGATGCACTGTTATGTTGACCTGGTCTATCAGAACTGGCTGACGGACAGCCAACCTGCTCCCATCCCTCTGGCTCCCATAGTGACCAGTCAGAGCTCAGATTCTGTCTCCATCTATTGGCTGCCACCTGTAAGGGGACCGCTTCACCCAAGGTACGATGTCAGGATTTTCTTTTTTGCTGTTATTTGAATCGTTTCTCAGTTAAAGGAATACACCGAGCTTTGTGGTTAGCTTATCTGTTCAAATCTGAAGTGATACACACTCAGATGATGAATGAGTGCATTGTACTTTGGACAGAATATATTTTATTCCTCAACTCCTCACTGACTTGGTATCCAGTAATTAGCCCCGATCATTAAGGACATTCCAAATGGTTTAGAAATGCATCTTTGCTGCTATCCTCCCTGTAAATCTGCCTCTATACAGTCAGAAATATGTTATAAATACCTTGTTATATTGTATATTCTCCAAGCAGCAATAGGTTTTAAATCTTTGCCTAATATTTGTTTGGCGTTAGCCTATGCAGACAGCTTTGTTTGAGTTGTACGATAAATACAATTCAGCCTATAGACATAAGCATGCTATCTGCTGTCACATAAAGTGTGATTATGAAGACAAAGGAGGAGATTTCTGCATTTAAAAGGCACATCTCTTCACAGGGAAGAAAAGGGACTTGATGTGTGTCTTACTCTGCTTTAATCTTTCTCCTGAATCGTGTTTGTGCAGGTTGCCATGGAATTTTCATTCCGGGATAATACATTTTCACTCACAGCCTTTCTTTGTCTGTTTTGCACACAATCATCAGCTAGATCTTTGGGAAGGCTCATTAGGGGCTGACATTTGCTTAGATGAGCCACACATTAATCTAAACTTTGTGAAGTGTTTCTGTGTGGATAAAATATGAGCCGTGGAATAATTTAAACACGGGGGAGGGGAATCCTGTGCGGGAGGAGCACTGATGCCGTGTTTCCAAACATCTTTTCAGTATGGAGCGTGCGAGGACTTTCAGGTCCACATGACACAGTTCACCAGAACCCCCCCCCTCCTCACATCTTGTCCTTATTTACCCTGTGACCGTTCAACGAGAAGCTGGGGGGGAGATGTGAGGCGAAGGGGCGAGGAGAAATCTTAATGTGGTGGAAGATCATTTGCTCCAGTGCTTCATGCTTTCAGTTTAGCATTCATTGTATACTGCAGACAGTGATCACTGTTTATATGGATCTAATAGTTTGGGACAGAATCATTCCTACACAAATACTGTCTCAATGATTCACTGTTATCAAGCAGTCGGCTTACAGTGTAGGGCCCTGCAGCCTGACCTGAGCCTGACGGGCCCCGAGGAAGAATGCCTGGCTGTGGTTGTGTTGGGCATTTAATTATTTGTTTGTTTGTTAATTTGTTTTTTTTACATGAATGCCCCCATACACTACAATATTAAGGGTTAATATATGAATTCCTTCTTTAGTAATCGGTCTCTCTGTGTGTTTGTGTCTGTGTGTCTGTGTATCTGCACGTGATCATATCCAAATTGCTATTACTAGTTTATCTGAAATCACATATGTAAATATCTTATGAAAGCACCAGTACTCATCCTTACAATATCGCCACAGACATCAGACATCAGGTGGGTGGGGTCATGTGCTTCCAGAAGGTGGGTGTAATGGTCATTGTAGACGATGAGCAACTGATGCGCCTAACTGATTCATTTTCAATGGCAGGCAAGCAAGCAGGCATAGGGATAAACTTGAATTAAAATTCGGACTGCTCACAATGTAATCACGACTGGTCAAACACCAATGCAGGAACAGAAAGTGTTTAGTTTCAGTGATTTAAAGTAAAGTACTCAAGTAGCACACTTAGTAAGTAAGATTGCTTACCATTTAGTTTTGCAGCTGCTATAAGCCTTCAAGATTTTTGGGTTGCTCTCACTCAACATAGCATGTTGATCTAGCATGGACACATGGATGGGTTTGCTGTCCATGTTCTCTG
The DNA here is from genome assembly GCA_900302555.1 of Myripristis jacobus. Classification (NCBI taxonomy): domain Eukaryota; kingdom Metazoa; phylum Chordata; class Actinopteri; order Holocentriformes; family Holocentridae; genus Myripristis; species Myripristis jacobus. The sequence goes on from OMLB01051702.1 coordinate 12,731, forward strand.
CACGTAATGGATTGCAATGGAAATAAGTCATGTGACTTTATTGCGATATCCTGATGAATATCGGTACTGTATGCCCTTTTGCGTGTTGGATTTTCAAATTATCAAATAAAATCAATCAGTCAATGAACAGGTAAGTTCATCTGGTGGCCAATCTTCTCAAAACTTGGTGTTCATATTTAAAGCAACATAAAAATCATTATCCTTAACTATAGTGATGGGTGTGCTGACAGGGAAGCATCCTGTTTTTAGGAGGGAATTATTCATGCTCAGAAATGGTTTAGTGGTTACGCCTCCTGCTTCTGGATACTCGTCCTGCAGGCCAGGTATGGAGCCTCGATCAGAGCCTTTCCTCCTGTGCCTCTGCTCTCCGTCTCCTCCAGCCCTCCTGCTGCCTCAGTCGAGAGTAAAAGACTAAAGTGATGTGGTGAACCTACATTTGACAGTGGGTCCAGCGCTGTCAGTGTCACCAGTTGTTCAGCTCTGGTCCCACTGTGAAGTAAGGTGACCAGATTTTTGGGAGCAAACCCAGTCACATTTGTGATTTGCTGACAAATATTACACACAATAGACATATTCCAGAACTGGACAGAAATTATTTGCCCCCTTAAATACTTGTGAGCATTTGGCCTGAAGTTTAAATACATTTTTTTTTTTAATAATGACACTGTAAATTTAATTTTCTTGTAAATCTTCTCAGTACATTTCACTCATTTTTAGTTATTTTTTTTCTTGAAATTGTTTGCTAATGTTCCAGTCATTTTTTGCTTATTTGCTTATCGTTTTTTTTTGCCATGTTTGGAACAAAATCAAATGAACTTGTTTGTCGTCATCCCGGCATCGACAATCTGATGTGTAACTTGTCCACAATCTGCAAATCAAGGATCTGTCAGCCACTTTTGTGGAAGCCAGTTACGAACAAAAAGGGAACTTTACACTTCCCATAGCACAGGTTTTTAAAGCGATAGCAGAACAGAATTCCTGTGGCCTTGAGATAAAAAACTACTCATCACAACGTCCCTGGTAATACCAGTGCCGTCTGGAGAAGGGGACACAGCGTCAGATCAGGATGTCTGGTCACCCTACTCTGAAGTCGGAAAAGCAAGACCTGTTTGCCCTGTCAACAGGCGTCTTTGCTTTTCCACCTGGTGGTAATCTGTGCTTTCTGTTCTTTCAGCTCCACGCTCAACGAATCAGGTGTGAACTGCCGGGACTGTGAGAAGGACGGGGTTTTCCACCAGTATGCCCACGAGGCCACCTCACCTCGCATTTGTGACACATCAGGCTACTGGACACCTGAAGAGGCCATTGGTCAGTAACACTAATGCTCTGTGTGTGTGTGTGTGTGTGTGTGTGTGTGTGTGTGCATGTGTGTATGCATCCAGGTGTTTTTTTTTTGTTGTTTTTTTTTAAAGGAGGATGTACAGTTGATCTCTACATTTGTAATCACTCCACGAAATGAGGGCAGACAATAAAAAAGCTATGAAGCATTTTTTCAACTTATTTACTTTTATGTCAAGGTGATGGGAAAAAAATCTAATTTAACTATAGGTGAAGTTGAGTCTTACACTTCATCTGTTGGCGATGCCATTGTTCTTTCTGAAAATGAGAAGAAGATTGTAGGAGTTTATTCTTTTTCTTAATGAAACAGGAAAAATGTTTTTCTCAAAACTGTAGTGCAGTTTAATGCTGTCTAGGTATAGAAATATACAGTATCTTAGAGCCCTTACTGATGTTTTCCTCTATTTGTGTTCCGTTTCCTGTTTTCCTGCTGTCTCAGTCGAGGAAAATCATGCAAAGTAGGCCAACTATTTACATTTTCCTCATATTGGAATTTGTTCAAGTGCACACTAGCCAAGAAGAACTCAAAACTTGGTAATCGTGGGCTGGCAAATTGCTTTTTTTCACTCATCTCTCCTCCTTAAGTCTATACTTGAATAAGAGGGGTCATTCGTCCGCCACATTCCACCCTGTCAATACAGATTTTGCCCCGGTTTCAGGTTCAAGTTTGTGTCCATTGTGTTGAGTCCTTCTTCTGTCTCATTTTCCATAGAGCAGATGATCCCACCCTGCCTCCGTCCCCCGCTTTCCGCCCCACAAAAACACACACACACACACACACACACACACATACACACATCTCTCCCCCCGTGTGAATTTCAGGTGCGTGCAAGGCTAAGGGCTCCTGGAAGAGGAAAAAGCAGAAAATCATTAAATGATAATTGCCCCCAGCTACAGACCTCTCTCTCTCTCTCTCCCTGTCTCTCTCCTCTCTCTCTCTCTTGTTTTAGCCAAAGTGAGGACAAGGGTTACTTGGCAGCGTGTTAACTCTGGCTAATGTTGGGTGCTGTTCAAACACTGAACCTCTGTCATATACAACAAGAGAGAAGAAAAAAACAGAAATGTATCCTGTAGCACTATACTTTGAAACTTTACGCTTCGTGGAAGCAGATGGTCCTTGTTATTAAAATCATCATTTCTGGAGAAGCCCGGTCTTTTCTGACATGACGTGTAGTGGGGGGGTGGGCGGATGTGTGTGTGTGTGTGGAGGGGGAGCATAAGAGAAAGAAAGAAAAACAAAGAATGAAAGAAAAGAAAGAGGGACAAAACACAGCAACCACTCACCATCTCTCTCCGTGGAAACTCTACCCAAATATGTGGAAATCCTCCGCTGGAATTTATGCTTTGAAAACAAGTGGCGAGGAGGAACAGGGGGGATTACAGCTCCCTCTCTTTCGCTGCGGGGCCATAATGATGATAAAGAGTCAATTACAGTCTTACTCTAAACAGTGGGATCCACAGAGCCGAGGAGACAGCCAGTCTGCTGGCTTCCCTGGCTCCCTTTTCACTCTTTCCCACTTCTAAAAGCGATGATGCGCAGGGTCACTTTTTCAGCCAATGGAGAGGGGCAATATCGCCTTTAGCAGGGCAAGGGGATTGGGAAATTGGACAAATTCAATGTGGATATCATAGCTGGTGATAAAAAACATAAGTATAATGGCAAAACACTGTGGGCTGTAATTGACGGCAAAATTGCCCATTTACAAGGCCTCAAAATGTTGCCTGCGCTCCACAGTCTCAACTGGTTTGGATCAGTTCTCAGGCTTAGGGAAGGCACCCAACGGTTTCAGGGCACTGCACTCCTGTTGAGGGGAGCCAAATTGGTTAATGTGCTACCTTAAGTGCTAAAGTGGATTAGTAATACCAATTGCCAATATTTAAAATGGACTGTTAAACGTGCAACGGGTAGCAGTCTGAAACACCAATATATCACAGTCAAAATAATTGCAATTCTTTGGCAGAACAACTGTAAGCAAATGAGGCCATTATCGACATGATTGATAGCTTCTATCTCAAACCAGTACTGTTTCTCAAAATTAGGGCCAGATTTCCAACAAAACCCTTTCCTTCCTGTTCAATTGAAGATGTACCTAACCAAAAAAAACAGAGTCCTGTTCCTGTTATCCTGCAGATTTCCAGCCCCCTCGTTTTTGTGACCAAATTATTATTCACCCTTTTTGCATCCAGTATGTTAGACCATTTCATCTCTTATAATAGATAATGATAAATGGGAATAAAAATAAAAATAAAAATGGAAAAATAAATGTATACACATTTTGTACAGGGCTAACCATACTTTACTGACCCTACTCATATCCCATATGAGTCATCCCAAACCCCCCTCTTCCTATTTCCCGATCCATTCCCAAACCCCCCCTTGCTGGCTCCAATCTTAGTACAACTAAACAGAAAATAAAAATAAACACATTCTTAGGTCTATAGAGCTATACAGACAGCTATGGACATATTAAAACATAAATATACATACCTTATATCCCTATGCACAAGCAAAAATTTAAAAAAAGATTAATAATAATAATAATAATGCGTAAATAAAAATAAGAATAAAGTGATGTCATAACCAAACTACAAACAAATAAATGCTAGGTAATTAAACTACCGATACATTGTGTCTTTTTCTCTTGCATTTAAAAGTTAATTATTTATTTTTTTATTTGTGTTGACAACTTTTTAGCATTGGTTGCTCTTGCAGTTGGCAATTCCAAACCTACAACACTGAGAAAAGAAATTTTCCATGGCCAGTTCATGACAGATGTCCAGCCCTGTGGTGGATAGAGGCCGCCAGTTTTGGTAGCCATGGTATTTACACTGATATCTCTAAATTAATGTGGTGATAATTTATTAATGTTTAACCGACATATAACCTTTAAGCCGATAAATTAAATCTTTAAAAAAGTAAATAAAAAGTAAATGTTGGAAAATTAATGTCTATTTTGCTGACTGATATAATACAGCAGACCTGTTTCCAGTTCATGAAAGCTTTTACATTTGTTGTTCTTTTAGCTACCTTATTTTGGATTTGTGTCAACTCTCCTACTTAGGAAAGTGGACGACCTTCTCTGTTTTCAATACGGTCAGCTTGAATCAGAAAGGTTCTGTCTAGCATGTTTGGATTGTAAAGAATGGAGGAAGCGGAGTACTACCTTGAAATCCCCACAGAACTGTATCAAAGCAGTTGCTTAGTCCAAAAAGTATTTTTTCCAGGTAAAAAAGGAAATAGTTCTTTGTACCACACTAAACTACAGGCAGACTTTTAGAACCTTTTCTCTGAAGAGTAAAGGTTAGAGAAGCAGGTTTTTGATCATCAGGTTGTCCGTTTGAATTCTTTCACCTGCTGAGAAACTCTGTTGAGCGGAGAAGAAATGGAAGAGAGAGAAAGAGAGAGAGAGAGAAGAGAGAAAAGAGAGAGAAGAGAGATAGAGGAGGAATGAGCAACCCAAATTCTTCCAAGAGTCGTTGACCACATCTGATTCACAGATTAATGTGAGACTGGCCATAGATACACATGCGCGCACACACACACACACACACACTCATGCACGCACGCACGCACGCACACACAACACGCACACACACACAAACACACACACACACACACACACACACACACACAAACACCTGGCCTTGGTTGTGAGCCTTCTGTCTCTTTGTTGCATTTGAATGGTCGAGTTCAACAGCCTCCCACATGGGGAAACATACACACAAACACACAAGGTGCAAATGGCAGACGGATGGTCCGTCAAGATCGTGCCAAGCTGCCAAAGGGCTGTGGTGTCTGTGTGTGTGTGTGTGTTTATGTGTGAGTGTGTTTGTGTGTGCCACCGTGCAAGAGAGAGAGAAAAAGACAGTGCTGGTATCCTTGTTTAAGGTTCCTGTCACTGTTTCACCTCTTTCTCTCTGCCTTTCTGTCATCTCTTACTTTCAAGCACATGTAGCAAGGTTGAATACAACATGGATGCAACAAGGTGGTTTACAAGCTTTTTGCAAATTGTTACTACTCTGCTGTGATCAGGAGGCACGATTGCTTATTGTACAGTACTTTGTGGCTAGTGCCAGCCACCTTCCTCTACCTGTGTGTGTGTGTGTGTGTGTGAATGCAGAATCTACCACCTAAAACTAGTACAAAGCCTCTCTTCTCTTTGTTTGAGATTCATGTATTCAGGTACATTCTCTGCATTAAAACATTACACATCAGCGAATAAAAAATACAAACTGAGAATTCTAGTTTTAGCCTATAAAATCAATGAGTTCTGTAGATGCATATTTTCACTAGTATGGCACCAGCACCCACTGTAACGTCAGAAGTGGAGCCAGGTGAAGTAGGTAATTTCAATCTCCTGGCCTTACTTTGAAAAGGTAAACAATGCCACGTGTTCTTGAGTTTGGCTCTGCATCTGAACTAGTACTTCACTCAGTGCAGCCAACTTACTGACACAAGTGGTGATCCAATTCAGAGGCTGTCTCTTTTTGAAGGACACAGTCTGCGAAGGTGTGGTCCTCCAACACATTCTCATTCCCAGGTCGCCAAATACCGCACCAAAACCACTTGGTTACGGTTCGAGAACTGTTAGGTTTAGGCATTTGGGTAATGTTACGGATAGTTTTGGTTTAGGCAACAAAACGGAAATTGGACATGGTCTCGGTCACTCACGAAAGGTCGAGATGGAAATGGGAATTGAACTTGGGTCTAGTGCATGAAGGTCCAGTGACACGCCCACCGTCCACCCCGAAACAGAAGGGTGTGACAAAGCTGTAGTATCTGATACCCAGGGACCGAGAATCGGCTGGACCTTCTAGCTAGCCAAGTGTCACTAATTGGAATAGCCTGCTGAGGATTCCCCCTTGCATCTTTGCAGTTCCCCCTAGCCTCATGAGGTTAAACAGCTATTACACAATATTCTCTCAACATTATGCCACACCAAAGTACATTGACTTTCACCAAAACGGTTACACTTTTTTAATCGTCATTTTAAATCACTACTTTAAGTTTAGCTATGCGAGTTAACTTTGGCCAATGAAAATGTAAAATCAGGCAACACTTTAGCTTCTTAAAACAGCTGCCCAGAATGGATTTTTGAGTATGGAGCACAGCGAAGGATGTACTAGTTGTATCTCCAAATTCTGCTTAAAGAAGGCGGCTTATCTGGGTCACATTCGGAGGACACTTTGGTTTGGGACAGCCTTGTTTAGCGGTACTGAAATGCAAAATTCTAGTTTTGGAGGAGGCAGTTCTTGGAACCTTTGTTCTCTTTTAGGCATGCGATTTAAAATGCTTTCATCAGACAACCTCATCTAGTGTTCCTTTAAGCTGCTGCTATCATTTTTTCTTGAAGACTATACGCTGCCTAGTTTAAACGAGTTATCGTTCCAAGTACAACCAGCAATAAGTTCAACCTGTTCTCTTTATGTGTGTGTGTTTCTTTGCGTCCCCAGGCCCCCCTGATGTGGAACAGCCCTGCGAGCCCAGTCTCCAGGCGTGGAGTCCTGAGCTCAGCCTGTATGACACCAACGTGACGTCGCCGTGCCCCGACACAGAGGGCTGCACCCTCACCCTGAAGTTTCTCCACCCTGTCGTTCCACATGCGCTCACCCTTTGGGTCACCTACATCTCCACTGGTGAGGATGTCAAGTCCGACATCTCAAAGCATTTCAAGGTTGAGGGGTCTGGAACATTCACATGCTGCCAGCGCTTCAGTTTTGGCATCTGGTGGAACTTAATTTTGTTGCCAGGCAATGTTAGCAAAAACAAACTGACTGAGTTTGTTGCTTTAAGCAGGTCATTTGGTCTCATATTCAGTCTGAAATTCTTGAGTTATGATGGGTGTTTTTTGCAGCGCTCTATTATGACCCAGTAATTTTAACAGCGCAAGTCTTTCAGATAGACAGCTCTTAATAGGAGGCGTTGACCCTACATGACCCTAATTATGTGCACCATGCATATAAACACGAGGACCACCTGCTCTGTCCATTAAGTATATTGACCAGGTGAATTCAGGTGAAAGCTAAAAAAAAAACAAAAAAAACAGTTTAATTTTGATTTAATTAATTCACATTTGTAAAGGGGAGCAGACAGGCTGAAGTAGGATTTGACATAAGTGAGAACTGAGACATGTATTGTGTGACAAAAGCGAGTAGACGTTAATATTAGAAAAGTGTTTTCTATGTTATGCATCGTGCATTTTTACAAATGCGTAATTCTAGTACTGTAAATATATACATGTATTAAGTAGCATATAGTGTGTTCTTTATCATTTCTTTGTGGACAGGATAGAGCCTTCACAAGCTGTTTAAAGGAAACCTTCGTCTAAAACTGAATTCCAAGGGGACTGACCCTCCCTATTTTTTTTTTTGTTTTGTTTTTTTGTGATACATCTTTTTGCACAACAGTGAAATTCAATCCAGCAGACTCAACAGTTAATACATGTCAATACCTAATTTGTCTTCATCCGTCTGTCCATCCCTGCCTCAGACAACCCAGTCATAGCCAACATAGAGCTGATAATGGAGAAGGGCGGGATCATTAATCTCGGACCCCAGCACATCTTCTGCGACATGCCCCTCACGCTGCGCCCCGACACCCACAATGCCGCCGTCTCTGCCATCAAACTGTGCACCTTTGATGAGAAGATGGAGATCGATGCCGCCATGCTGTCTTCAGGCCCTGGCAGCCCTCTGTGCTCCGGCTGCCAACCGCTGCTTTACCGGATTCACCGGAAACCACCCTTCACCAGCAAATCTAAACGGGAAGTGTTTCTGCCACCCCAGACCCAGCTGACATTCACCGACAGGTATAATCTGAATTAGTAATCAGTTAGTCTGGTCAGGTTTTATTTATTTATTTATTTTGAGTTGGAATCACTCTATTCACTGCAAAAAATGACAATAGGGAGAGACCTTTTTCACAGCAGCCATTTAGGGGCTCCATTCCATTTGGATCGAACAGAGCTGGCTCACTGGAAAGACTCTGGTACACTTACTGTTCTCTCAAGACATCCTGGGAAGAGGGAGAAGTCTTAGGTCCTAATAGGATAAGTGCTCTTGAATACCCTTCCCAAGTGGAAGTCCCACTAGAGAGCTCAGGTATGATTTCAGAACCACCAGTTCTCCAAGAAAACGCTCATGATGCAATGTGAGGAAATGCTTTGGGCTATAGCGAGCAGTGAGCATGCTAAAAATTACCTTCTGTTTCTTCTTTCCATCTCGATATTGTTCAGTTCACTCACTATTCTTTGGATTTTAGTTTCAGGAGCAGAAATCCTGATAATAATTTGCATTTGCTTGTGGGTGGTCGTGTTTGTTGTTTTGCTTTCCCAAGTGGAATTCTTGAACGTGCTCTGGTGAGAACTGGGAGATTGACAACAGTGTCTGTCAGACTTAAAATTTCAGTGAAACTGAAAAAAAATCAACTTTTTTTCCAGTGAAGTTTCTTCTGTCACAGACAATTTTTGTAACAAGTTCATTTGTGTTAGAAACATGTAGTTATCTCATCCCAATGTGAAAGGTCTTTTATTGCATTAGTTGCAGTGAACACTGCATAAAAGTGAACACTTATCAAGGTCCCCATCACACATGTTTTATATCTATTTGCATATCTGTTTGCACACTGTTCATATGCATGCAATTAATATGCAATTAATACATTTGTTTGCTGCAAATCACATGGGTCAGCAGTCCATAGTTAAATAATGTATGCTCTTATGTTAATTCACAGTTGTCCTTGTAATTTAGACAAAGAGTTACTTTACATTACTGCTTCAGATCTAATTCATGAGTATTATTACATCAATCCAAAATGCTGAAAGATGCTCTCTTTTCAATTAGGGAGCAAGGAGAAGTTTAACCCTGCAGGTTGTTACACACCAGGCGTAATGTGAACTGACAGGTGTGCAGTCACAGTGTTGGAATCACCCTAAAATACCCTCAGGCAACTTCCTGGTCAGGTCTTCTCTCACGTGTGGATGAATATTTATAACTCAGAGGCTCTGCCAACAGCAAGGCACACACACACACACAACACACACACACACACACACACAGACAAACTGACTGATTGGACGTCAGTGGCTCTGAGGCAAATAAGACTCAGGATCAAAGTGTTATTTATGGCTGTCATGGAGTTCACACTCAATCTACCTTTGTATGTGTGAGCATACGTGTTTGTGTGTGTTTGTGTGAGTGTGTGGGTGTGTGTGTGTGTGTGTGTGTGTGTGTGCATGCACATGTGTATCCATAGATCTGTTAATCCACAGTGATCCGTCACTCACAAGTGTTTGGGTCTGGTTCTGTTTGAAAAGCTCAGAACCCAAATGTTTTCAACATGGTGCTGCCGAGCTGTGGCTACTGATCCAAATCTGTTTCAACAACCATATACTCAATCAAAAGCTTTCTGAAGTTTCAGGGCTAAGTTGAACCAGTTTGTATCCTGTCCTGTATTGTGGAAAAGGGTGTCCAAATGATTACCGGAATCCACATGCAAGGCCACAAGCCAGTAATTTTTTTTTTTTTATCTCTCCAAATAGCAACCCTCCCTAAAATTACTCCAAATTATTCTCATGTTTTTTTTTAATACAACCTTTGCACAAAAGCTGATAAGATTTTGCCAGAATATGACAGTTGTTTCACATGATTAGAAGCTATTTGTTATTGATTTCAAATGTTGTGGCACGCTGGAGCTCTGAGAAGCTGTTGCTGTTTTACAGAGCAGGGCGGATGTTAGGTGGACACAGCTTCAAAAACAGTTTATTTTTCAGGGAACACGTCTCGTAAGTTACACAAGCTGTGTCTAAGTGCAAAAAGATGTAAGAACCAGTGGGAATTGAGTTATGTGGGGCTGAGGAGGGCAGAGAGGGGTTGATGTGAGGAGAAGAGAGGAGAGAGCATTTTAGAGCAAAGAGCTTGCAGGAGAAGGGAGAGGAAGACAGAGAAGGGGGGACAATGAGGAGATGAAAAGATGAAAGAGAAGAATTGGAAAAGGTATAGACAAGGACAGAGACATGAGAGAAAGGCAGGAGAGGAGAGATATGGGGAGAAGAAATGAGGAGAAGAGACGAGAGGAGGTTGTGTCAGGGACAAGAGAGCAGAGTTTGAGGAGAGGAGAAGGGAAAAAGAGGAGATGAGGGAGGGAAAGGGTAAGAAGCGGCAGGAGGGGAGGAAAGCACAGGAGAGGTGAGGCAAAGCAAGTAGAGGCAGGGTTTTTTTTTTTTTGGAATATAAACCAAATGTGAGCAGCAGGCCATAAACACCAGTGTCTTCTTGGAGGCAGTCCTCCACCGTTTCCTCCTGCTGAAACCTCACCACAGTTAACACACGGTAACTACGAACTCTGTCACGAGTAAGGAGGGAAGGTGAGGAGGGAAAGACGGGCAGGTTGGGAGTCGGGCTGCACTGTCAATTGAAAATAAAAAAGGAATCAGTATCTTGAGATTGCTCACCAGTGATCAACCCAAATGGTCCTTTAAATTAAAACATGCCCTACCCTGAGTTAGGTTAAGTGAGAATATTGCACCTATATTTTTTGTATCATGGGCTAAGCCTTATATGGGTACACCTATTACCAAGCAGTGCCTCTCCCACTGGATTATGCAATTGATTTGGCATTCACCAGCACAGGTCTGCATCCCCCTGCCAACCACTGCACAGTCTCTGGCAGTGACTCCTGAGTGTAGGACCTCACCGATGTTGGACCCCTTTGGCAGTCAGACTTCGAGATGAGTTAGTTTAGCAATATAGGACTCAGCATATCCCCGTAGTGCCACGTACTCCAACAACATATTCTGTCACTGCTACATCACACTTCTATTGAGTGAAAAATTCAAACCCAGATGGCATCGTTTTATGGCTGCAGCATTACGTCAAATAGAAATATCGACATGGCTTGTGCATCACTTTAGATCCATTTCCCTGTAATACAGCAGGATGTATTTAGCATCTTTGGTAACCTTGGGAATCTTAGAAACCTAGGTTAGGGAAGGTGGCGCCTCAACTTAAACTTCATGACTTTACAGTAGAGGCTTCTGAGGATAACGCTGAGTGTTTCCCATAGCGAGACAACACACTCACTCACACATGTTGTCAGAGAACTGAAGTTACGGGATAAGTAACCTCAACTTGTCTCGCCTTGTCTTGTTTTTTACTTTTCCACGGTAATTTCCCATGGTCATCTCGTAGCGCTGTTTTTTTCCCTCATGGACTGTCAGTAAACAGACAATACTCTGTCTCTGAGAGGGGGGCGGGGACAATCTCTCCCCCCCCCTCTCCTCTACACCCAGTGACAAGATTACACGCATTTGTATCCAAGTTTAGATTTGGCCAAGTTTGTCTTTGCTTTAAGTGTTACACACACACACACATATATATATATATATATATTTTTTTAATTTTAATTTTTTTTTTACCAAGATTTTTATTCAAGTGTTGAAAAATGGGAAAATGTTTAGTTTTGCATTTGTTACCCTGACCCCCCTTTCCAGCTAATGTCTATTTATTCCTATTATGGCAGCCTCAAAAGGGATTGGGTTGGCATGGAGGGAAGGC
>OMLB01051721.1:2908-16234 GCA_900302555.1 Myripristis jacobus
TATAAGGTTTGTAAGCCCTAAGATGCTTTACTGGTCTCATACCAGGAGCCTTTTGTGAATCGGGACCACTATGAACACTGGTGAGCCCCAGCTGTTGTGAGAGCAATTGTGTGTGTGTGTGTGTGTGTGTGTGTGTGTGTGTGTGTGTGTGTGTGTGGGCTGTGGTAATTATACCTATAAAGCAGATTATTGCTGCGTTGCTAATGAGGTTGCTCTCACAGAGGCACAGAGCATAGAGGGTTGACATCAGTGCTATTGGGTTACCCCTGTCCCCGTTACACTTGATGTCATTTCATTGTGAGGCCAGGCAACTCAACCCAAATGTATTTTTGAAAATGGTCTTCACAAAGACGCTCATTAGAAAGTGCTTCACAGAGAATGGATGCAAACACACATAAAAACAAAAAAGAACAAACACAACACAACAATCTTATGGTCTTTTTCTCATTATCCAATATACAGTTTACAGAAAGAGAGAGAGGGACAGCATCTTGTGGTTGTTGGTGGAATACCTTGTGACTTCAACTTGTGACTCCAATGACAACTCAGATTCAGACGTGAAAAGTAACTGAGTACATTTGCTCAAGTAGTGTACTGTACTTAAGTACAGCTTTGAGGTCCTGTTAATTTACTTATTTCCATGAGATCTCATACTGTCTTTTCAGCCTTTTGCGTTTATAAGTGCTGATGGACTGCAATCCATTTACTAAGCTAAATATATTGGTCAGTTTTGCTCTGTTGGACAGATTTGCCCCTCACACACTCTACATGTTTGACAAGGACTTCAAACTCCTGGTATCACTAGAAGCACTAACCAAAACATGTTGAGCATTTAGCTGATATTTTAAACTTGTTGTACCCCGGCAGAACAACATTTCAGTGTTGCAGTTTGTCTATGTGACTTTATTTCTGTTCAGAGACCTAGGGAGAGCTATACATTTACTTTAGTAATATTATGGTGTTGGTCTATTATGGTATTGCTGCTTTTACTTAAGTATTCAGATTTCTCCTTGATTTACTGAGAAATGTCTAATGACCCTTGAGCTTATGAAAAGCAACGAGAACACACTGAATGAAGTCTAAAATGTATGCTTGTTGTACTAAAACCAAGACTTTTTTGCTTTGCTCCTGACAAGTTGGCATTTTAGAGATTTTAGAGGTTTAGAAATTTAGAGATTTTAGAGGTTTTAGAGAGTTTTTCCCTCAGCAGTAGAAAACGCTGCAGAACATGCCCGTTAGGACTGGTTGTAAAATGTGGTGGGGGGGGACTTGCTCTATGACACAGGCCCAGAGGTGTCACTGTTAAAGCCATTAAGTAACCCGCAACTCGTCCTGCAGCCCACCGCTTAAAAACCATTCAGCTGGTTTGCAAATGGATGCTAAAATGTATAAAGAAAAAACATCTTCCACCCCGTTACACCGCTGGGATCTTGCACAGGTTGAGGTCAACTCACCACAAATCAATGCCGGAAGTAGTTTTTCTTTATCATTTTCTTTAAATTTGAATTTTTATTCTTATTGGCCACTTGTGAGTTCTACATCCCCTCCCTCTGACAACCGTTCATCCGACCACAGCCCATTAAGACAACCGAGCAGGAAGTGTGCTTGTGGTTGCGATGACATCACCGTCACCCGGTCGTGACCTGCACTCTGGTTGGGTTCAAAAGGTCACTGAATAAAAGTGGTGGTGTTGTGGTCACTGAGGTGGCTTTAACTGCTGGATGAAGTGGTCAATGTGCTCTTGGAGGAGATCGTAAACAGTTTTAGAAATGCACTGTTCAATTCTTCCTCTGTGGAAAAAGGTGTAAAAGGAAATCTCTGTACCAAATCAAGGCAGTTTGTAAAAGCTTAATTGGTCGCTGCAGAAATGGATGAATGAATTTCTGAGGATGAGGTGTGTGGTCTCTTGGAGGTGACATCAAGAGAGTGTGCCAGCCTGCCACCCTACCTGAACTGTCATTGAAAACAACTTGTTTTAGAGTAATTTTAAAATTTTAGAATAATACCACTTCAGTATTTGACAGCTTGAGACGGTATACAGTTGCATCATTGAGGTTTTCCAAACACTCTCATTTTGCCATAAAATCTTCCACACAGAAACCGCATTTTACAGTGTATGCATTAGAAGAATCTATCAAAAACAATGGAGGCTCATAAACTTCCTTTTCTTTGGTCACCACCAACTGCTAGATGCCAGTAGTGAGCAAAGTATTAGCTCTGATAGTGAAAATGATGCATTATTTTGAATCCTATTGCAATTCTTAGCAATAGGATTCACAAGTTTTATGACCGGTCAGAGAATTTCTTGTCCTGTTTCTGATTCTCTAACTAGCCTTGATATAATCTTACACCCAGCCATAACCTTAATCTTAAGCATGTGGGCATATGTAGTCCTAAACTCTGAAGAGACAGTGAACATCAAAACATGGACAGAGATTGGTTAGGCCAGTGCTCCCCAAACCTTTTCATGTCAAGCACCCCTAAGCAGATGCATGTTCGTCCCACAGTTCCCCACTTCTTACAGTAGGACTCTTTGGTTGTTATGAGTGTGTATGTGACTTCATGTCTTCAAAGCAGAGTGAGTAAGATTGATCAGGGTTTGTGAGCACAGGATAGCGACAGAATGAAATGACCGCCCAAAATATAAAACATTCTGTTACTGCCGGGACCTCCCTTTCCGACAGAAAACAGGCCAACACCACATCACTCTTAATTCTCATTTTTCTCCATCAGTGCTCTCCATCAGTGAAAGCCAACCCCAGATTGAGTCTTGTGGAACAAGCTTTGTCCACTTGGCATTTCGCCTCGCCTATATTTGTTTTTTTTTCCATGGTCTATGTCTGCGGTTTTTGTAGCTTCCTACTCAGTGTTGCGCTATCAATCTGGTACTGCATTCTGTTATTGGCTGGGAGCTACACATCCACTACCCAAAGGCTGATGTGCAGAAGAGTCCTGAGCTGAGAAACTCAAGAAAATCCAGGCAGAGGGCAGGATCTATGCAGATATACACACCAACACACACTTCTAGTGGGTCGTAAGTGATGATTGAGAAGGATTATTTTTGTAAGACTCTATACATTGTTTTTTCATGAAAATCCTGCTTATTCATTCTGCTCTCAAGTAACTGTATATAATATGGGTAGGGATGTAGAAATAGGGAGTATGAAAATTTCATTGTACTGAACCTCATTTTCCTGGGGACCCCCTGGAACCCTCTCAAAGACCCTTGGTGGTTCCTGGACTGGAAGGTGGATGTAACCTTAAATAACTAGTCACTATTAGCATCCAAAGAATGCAAAAAATGTGCGAAACAGAATTTTGTTATCAGAAACTGGGAAACACTGTTTTCAAGAACCAGGCCGATGGTTGGAGAGGTGTGTACTTGGATGGCTAGCTCTGCAGCGCTGAAAAATTGTATTGTTTGAAGATGTAAGTTTTATTCTAGAGCAGTGGGAGCTCTGACCTTCTGCGCCACCATCTCTGTTCTCCCCCTCCTTCCCTCCTGTAGACTCTTAGATTCTACTTTTGCAAAATTATGTTGTCAAAAATCTGTCCTTGCTAACAGGAACTTATGCTTGACTAAACAAGAAAACAAGAAAACAGCACCACAGCTGCAAGGTAAAACAGTGTTAATGTGTTTTACAGTTGAATCTTCCTTTAAGTTAGGGTTAGGGTTAGGGTTATTCATTCCAGACCTTTACAGAAAAATGACAGCAGATTTACAGAGCAAAACAGCTAGTCTGCCTTTACTGACACTGGACCATTCTCAGACTGGATGTTTTGAGAATTTACACTGCGCTCTTCATGTTCCTGATCGTAACAACATAGTTTGTATGTGTGACAGACTGTATGAAGGAAAGCTGTGATACTCAGTTATTAGTGCTGTGACTGAGAGGTTGAGCTTCTTAGCAGATATGTTAACTCTCATTCAGACTCGTCCCCAATATTGACCCTAATTAAGAAAAGAACAACCATTACTAAATGCTGAGATTACTTCCAAAATGTGATTACTTCCAGATATTAATGTAATAAAATGTCCCTCTGAACAACTAGAAAATGTAACAAAATCTGATGATGTAATAATTCCAAGATAATTCAGTAACAAACAGAATAATTACACTGATGGACACTGACAATTACTACTTCATGAGGGCAAACTGATAATGTGATAAAAATATAAGACTAATAATATAATGGTGGTAATACACTCTTCTTATTATGAGTTATTATTACATTATGAGTCAATCTTATTAATATTATGATCTTTTAAAAATGTGGAACCCCTTATGTAGCAATAATTACTAGCTAATATAACATTGTTGCATTGCAATTGCAGTATCTGGGAATTCATCAGATTAACTGTTTTGATTACATTTTTGACCCATTTAGAGTGACATTTTTATTATATTTTGGCAGATTATTAAATACCCAGCAGTTATTTCATTATTAGCTGCTACACATGTTTTATTTTAGTTCTCTCATTTAGACATCGAATTGAAAAAAAAGTGAATAAATGAATTAAAACTGGTGAACAGAATCCAGGAATTAAGAAAGTCATATGATTTTCAGATTAGAATCAGAGTGTTTTGGAAATCAACTGTTAAATTTTTGTCTGAATTTTTGTTTGTATGGAGAGATTCTCCTCATCTTATGCTGCCTTCAAGTCCTGCGGGAAATATTGAAATTACGATTACAGCTTATGTGACAAAGCCGATAAAGTGGCACATGCAGCTCAGAAAGACAGAAAGTTAAAAATGTAATGCTATAAGCTGTAACGTTAATAAAAACATTCAATGAGAAATATTGTGTCTGTCATTATTTAGACCACCACTGGTTATGTGAGCGTAGATAGACGGTATTTTTTCCGATTTAAAGCGAGCAAAGTTAACACAATCATTACAGGGTCTAATGCAAGTAATGAATCGAGTAGTGTAACTAATTAAATTTGGTAATGTATTGCTTGTGAGAAAAGTGGCATGTAATTTTTTTTTTTTCTATGAAATCAAATGGTTGCTCTGACAATGAAAGTGAAGGTGGCATTTTGATATGAATTTGTTTGTGAATGCCACACCATGTGAATCACATGGATGGATGTGTGTGCGTGTGTGTGTGTGAGTCTGTCAAGTGTGTGTGTGCGTGTGCATGTGTGTGTGTGTGAGAGAGAGAGAGATCTACGGTTCGACATCTTATCTTGTTACTACTCATCTTAGTAATGAGATACCACACACACACACACAGACACACACACACATATTCACACACATTCACACCTTTCCCTCCTTATCACTACACACACCTCCACCTCCCTATTATCCCTCCCTCCCTCCCCCTACATGCGCTACATGGCGGGGTGTGTGTGGGGTTATGAAAACAGTTAGGCTTAATAATTGATGTTCTGCATTTCAATCAATTTCACCACAGTGTTAGGCTAATTAAGGTTAGCTCCGTCCTCCCAGGGGCTGTGTGTGTATGTGTGTGTGTGTGTGTGTGTGTGTGTGTGTGTGAGAGAGAGAGAGAGAGAGAGAGAGAGAGTATGAGCCCCAGGTGTTGCTGTTTTATGTGATGACTACATCCCCTTCCAGGTGTTAAAGAAGACAGAGACAGGAACTGGCTTGTAAACACTCTCAGGCCGTTCTGGGTGTTTTTCTTAAAAATATGTTTTTATTTCACACTGAATTGTCTTACAGAAGTTGTCAACAGCACAGAGAGCTGAAGCAGAATTTGACTGACTTTACCTCTTTCCCCCAAATCTGTCTCTCCCTCATTCTCAAACTCTCAGAGTGCCAAGGCGATAATGGAAAAGTAAGTCTTGTGTTGTGTGACAGCACCATGCCTCTGTTTGCAGTGGAGTGTGCTCCATTTGAAGGGACCAGAGCAGTCATTTTGAATGTTTGGCCCATTTTACACAGCTCATTTCTCCTGAGTTTGAAACCAGAGGAGGCATCACCTGGACTGGAGGTCATATTTAACATGAATGATACCTGTAACATGAATGAATCCAACTTACTGTGATGAGTAATAGAATTCTACTTTTGCATGTCTAACAGAACCCTTAACATGTTTTAGACTGACATAAATCTTTGAAAATATTAAGTAACAGTTTTAAGTTTCAGTCAGGACCTCTTTTGTCAAAGAAATTTATTTGCAGTAAATTATATTTGGTGGTATGGCTCTGTTCTGGGACCTTCCCTCCCATGAGCAATTGGAAGCATTTAGGCAGGGAGAGCAGCAGAAGCAAAGCCCAGCAGTTTGTTGAGATCCACAGGGACCCTGCCTGTAGCCACCCCCCAGGTACCAACCCATAACTTGACTGAGCAGAACCACTCACAAAGATGCTCAACATCAGTGAACCTTCCTAGAACAAGGTCCAGGACGTGGTGAAGGTGTATAAAAAGTGAGTTTCTCAAAGGTTATGGATGCTGTTTCAGAGGATCTGGAAGAGGGGGACTCAAATTTTAGGGCCTGAACATAAAGCTGGGGGCAACACTTAAATTCCTGGATGTGGTCCATACAGCCCTGTGGCTTGATACAGTTTGGTCCATGTGTGGCTTTGGAAGAGTGGTGCAAGGAGGCATTTGATCTAAAGACTGGCAAATATCATGTCCTTGCACTCTGAAAAATGGTTGAAAAAGAGGATTCTAGGATGTATTCAACAATGTCCTTTTATCTGTATGAGCTCTGTTTAAGTTGCAAGATTAGCTGAGGATTTTTTTTTTTTTTTGGTTTTAGTCTCGCATATGAATGAACACATGAACACATATGAATCGGACTGCTGATGACGGTCCCACATTAGTGCTGGAGTCACTTTTGAAACCTGTGTGTGTGTGTGTGTGCGCTCTGACAGAATCGGAGCTACAGCCAAGGCACATAAGGTGGAGCGTCCAGAGGTGGGTTATGAGAGTATGAGCCACTTCAACATCAACACAGACGACGTCGCTGAAATGCTCAGGAACATGGACTTCTGCTCAGGTGTGTAGCTGAGTGTTACAATAGAGGACCATAAAATATTATAGTAGTACAGATAGTATGAGGTGGTCAATTCAATTCAATTCAAATTAACAAAAAAAGAAAGAAACACTTCCTCATCCCTGAGGGGCACGTGCACAGGTACAATATGGACATGGTTTAGAGAAACACTTCTGGAATTTCAGTGAAGGAGAAGTAAAGGTATAGATGTAAAAATCTACTTAAAAGCAAAAACAAACGCAACTGATTTAAAAACCCTCAGAATTAAAGGCCATTAAGGACAACTCACATATAGAAAATATGTTTATTAATGTATGTCATGTTTGCTTATGGTGGACTCGATCTGCTTTTATGTGCGCTGTTGCACACATTTGCTTTCATTGACTTCATTGTTTTGGAAAATATTTGATATGATGAGATAATCACTAAACTTGTGTTCCACGTTTATTGGGATACATGGGGGAAAAAATCTTGATATCTTGATCATGAGGGATTATTAAAAATGTGAATTTACATATATACATGATGTGCCAAGTATGCATTAAATTCACATTAACAGGTCTGTTCAAGGCCACAGTGACCATTTCAGTTTAATTTGTCCAGAAATGACGTGGTGTGCACCTCAGTAAACATTTTAAAGCGAATCAGACAGAAACCTCCGGGAGGGTTAGACACCTGATCATTTCCTTTAGTCTCCGTCCATGCAGGTTTAACTTACTCTGTTTGCTCACTTCTCCAGCTAAATAAGCTTGTGTGTGTGTGTGTGTGTGTGTATGTGTGTGTGTGTGGGTCTTCAGGCTTGGGGGATGATGGAGAAGAGGATCCAGAGGAAGGAGGAGGGGATTCAGAACTTGACTACTGCTCCAGATATTAAGACAAAGAGCCCTCCAAGGCCTTCACAAGTTTTGGCCATTTAAAACCAGTTTCTTAGATCTAGAATAGATTTATGTAGGTCACGTCCCTCTGAAATGGCAAAAGTGATTTAGCCTAGCACCTTTGTAAAGTGTCACGTTCAACTTTACTTTATGAGGCAAAAATATTTCAAACCAGTGGCATGAAGCTTTGAAACATCTCAGACTGTGGGTCCTGCGGGGGCCCCTTTGCCTCTTGCTGTCCACATGCCCTTTTTGAAATAGTAGGTGTTTTTCTGTTTTTTATTTTCTTTCATGGTTTGCCCAGTCCATTATCAAGAGAAGACATTTCGATTAATGCTAATTTAATTAGAAATAGCTGCTTCTGGTCAGCTCAGATAATGTGATGTGAGCTGAGCTGCAGCCATGACCTAGCTGTGGCCCTGGCCTGCAGTTCTGATCCACATCAAGAAGAAGCTTCTGATTGGTACAAGAATCCATGTGCAGAGTCCAAGCTTGCTTGAGGTTTTTTTTTGTTTTGTTTTTGTTTTTTTTTTACTTTACATCACAGTTTCAGTTGAATACACACAATATTGTGAGAAGTCTATTCTCTGGTTCATTCACATGCTCACAGGAAGCTGGGACATCTGGCAGTGGAGTGAACATTTACCACTTTGTTTGTCACTTGTAATTCTGATGATTTGTGATGTGTCTTGAAGGCTGAGTTGTTTCAGGCATCTCGTCAGGATGCCTACTGGTACCTCCCGGCGGAGGTGTTCTGGGCATGACCACCTGGGAAGAGACCCTTGGGCAAACCCAGGATACGCAGGGGAGATTATGTATGCCAGCTGGCTTGGGAACACCTTGGGATCCCCCAGGAGGAGCTGGTGGATGTGGCCATGGAGAAGACCGTCTGGGCTGACCTCCTCAGACTGCTGCCACCACGACCCAGTTCCAGAAAAACAGACAAAAATGAATGAATGAATGAATGTCTTGAAAGTACAATGAGGGGGATTGTAGATAGATTTTACACTGATAAAGACCTTACACCACTACTGGCTTATCTGTTTGATTGATAAAAAACATTTTATTTGTCCCAAATAAAATCTTCAAGACTCTAAAAACAAATAGCATTGCATTTATTCATGTAATACAACCAGACTTGTGGATTATCATTCACAGCTGAATTTGTAACTGACGGCATTTAAATAAGCTATATATATATGTTGTTGTTTTGTGCAACTTGCTGGATAATTCAAAACACAAACTCAGCAAATTTTGTGTCCATAGACCCATGTCTGTCAATTTTCAAATGCTTTTCCCTTCACCTCTGATTGGCCTACAGACTCTCGGTTGGTGTCATATGATGTAGGAGGTCATGCTCTACAACCTGCTGGCTGGGTGTTTGCAGGTCTGCCATTTTGGAAACTAAAATAACGACCTAAACTAACTAAACTAACTACAATCAAGTAACTGACCCTGACCCTGATCTTTTTAAATCTTTCTAAACCTTTGTTTGCAACAAGCAAATAAATTAATAAATAAAAGGTAAAGAAAGGGAGTAGAGAACCTTTACGAGACAATTTTTCTTATATTTGCATTTGCAAATATTGATATCCAGCATCATAGTGCACCAATCTGCAGTGCATCTGTTACTGCGTCCACTTGCTTAGCTTTTTACTTGAGGTTATGCAAGAAAGCGTTTTCATGGTGGCTCTCAAACTGAAATAGTGAAATTGTCAGATGCTCTTGTTGGAATTTCAGCCACATTAAGCCGGGATGCTTTTCACTTGAATGCTAAAATTGGGGCCGTGCGATGTGGCTTATGGAAATGTACTTGGTCTGCAGTCTGGAAATGTGTGAAATCTTCTGACAAGACCGCTTATGTAAAAGCTTGCAGGGAGGGAGGGATTCCCCTCACCACTCACCATGAAGGGGACAGAGCCACAGTGTGTTCATGTTGACTCAGTCAAAAGCAACAACAAGAGCGTCCTCCTCCGTGCTGCAATTGTGTAGAGTAGGCACAGTGGGCCAAGCAGTTGGAGACTCACTGCTGATTGTAAAGACGTGGGATGATGACACTGATCTCATAATATTCATCTTTTGTTTTTTGTTTTTTGTTTTTTTGATTACTCAGGGTCCATCCAGTCCTGAGAAAATGTAAAAAAAGACATACAGCATCTACAGTGTTGAAGTTTGAAGCCTTTGTCCACCATCGCCTGCCTCATCATCTGATATATCTCTATTCAGCTACAATGGAAGAGACACTGAGGAAAACACACACACACAATTCTATAAATGTTTTTTTTCCCTCCCACATTGGCGCCTTTTAGTAAGAAGCCTGCATGATGTGTAAGTACGTCAGCCTATGTATAGCTCAGCTGAAATGTATACTGTAGATTGGGAACTGCATTCTGTGCTGTGGGAGGACAGGAAGAAAGATTTGTGCATATTTTTCTTTAGAATTAAAACTCCTTATATAGCTTTGTTCTACAATACCCGCTAAAGCCTTCCGTAAAGAGTCTATAGTTTGAGCATTTTGTCATGTCGGTGCTCTGAAAAGCGTATCGAAATTGCAGAACGGTGTGGGATTCCACTCAATGAAACAGAGATGCTGTCTTTAAGAAGGGACGTGGTTTAAACTCTTATTTAATCAGGCGAGCTGACTCAGAACTACAGAGAGACTGAGGTATCTGGAGGTATCTGGAGCCGATACTGGCCTGTCACTGAAAAAGGGATCTACAATGATGCTATAAAATGACCGTTATACAGCAGGTTGTGCCATCAGTTGCAAAAATTGTGTTGGGGTGGGCATTTCATGGTTTACTGACTGATTAAGAGAGATGTGATCTTTTTGCAACAATTCATAAATATAATTTTATCTTTGTTATCTTTGTTTGTTATTTTTCTCTAAAGGACAAAGTATATTTTATCCCTCCCTGAAGAGAAATGCTAAAATGCATTAGTAGTTTTATACAACTTAAAGGGACAGTCCACCCATTTTGACAATTTTGATATTATTTCACTTCCCCCCAGTTTTTCCATAAGACAATAGTGGTGCTATCTTCTGAGCCTGAACGTGATCGGGTTGAGCCTGGGACAGATGTGAAATATGTCTTCAGTGACTGACAGCCGCAATAAAATGAGGCTGCAGTGGCCGTAGAGTTTTTTTTTTTATATATTAAGCAGGTAATTTTTTAATAATGTTAGCCTTCAATGGCAGGAGACCAACAATTTGCATTTGGAGCATTCAGCTAGTATCCAGCACTCCTACTGGATCTCATCAATTTCTATACAAACAACACACCCTTACACTTCCAAATTGCCTGCAGTGTATACGCTGAAGTCCAATTTTGTGTGCAGGTGATGCGCCAGTCCTTCCCAATAACTTGTGTGGAGAGCAAATATCATCAGCAAGGCAACATTTCACTGATCACCTCACCTTTGAGCAGAGAGGACTGACTGATTAGTGAAGTCACCTGCTGGAGTTTTTGGTTGGAAAAAAAAAACCCCTGCAGCCTCTTGGCCTCCATGGCACATGGTTGCCTACTCTTGAACTATGGGAAGACATGAAAGAATATCACATTTTTTGAAATGGGTGAACTATCCCTATAAAGGTTTCATAGAAATACAGCGAAGAATTGTAAATATATATTGTACATATGTGTGTGTGTATATCCTGAAGCAGCAGATGTGGGAGTTTATCTGCAGATTTTAGCAGTGTTGGTTATGTTGGTGGCAGTGAGGCCTCCAAGAACATCAAACAGTGTTTCGTATCTTTAATATCTTTCCTTTGACTGTCACTTGTTCATTGTCACTTGTTATGGGCTCTGTGTATAGTGGAACATTGTTTTGCTTTGAAATCAGTATGGCAGCGTCATCAACACATTGAAGATACTGGAAAGTTGTGGACAGTAGAGTGTGGATTGTGGAGCGTATTTCTGCCTGAACCCGACCTGAAATTGGAGCGTAGCGACTGAGCCGGACCTGAACCCAACAGCCATTTTTCATGTCCAAACCCGACCCCAGCATGAGATTTTGCCTGTCCTCCATCACTAAGTTATATTTACCACCTTTAATAGCCTCTGCATTGCCTTCAGCGTCATCATGTAAACTCCAGCGCTATACATGAAGTTGCCCAGAACAGACAGACATTTTATTTATCTCACTAGAGTTTCACTAAAATAACACCGATATGACCAAACCCAACCTGAACCCAAACATAATTTCTAAATTTTTGTCCCAACCCAGCCCAGCTTAGTGGGTCCTGATGGGCTCAGGTTGGGTATGCACACTCTAATGGACAGAAAGCCCTTAACCTGGGCCTTGATGGTTTAAGTGCTGTTTTAGAGCATGCTCTGTTTTCCACCTTGAAAACAATAAAATTACATACATATATCTATAGATGTGGTGCACAACATGTGTTTTCAGCCAATGAGACAAACGCATGAATGGCAGACAGCAAAGATACTTCTTGCACTGAGGTGACAAACTTTACATCTTGAAAACTGCCTGAAGATAAATGAGAAGAAATGAAATAAAGCACAGGTATGCACAAAAGCCACAGAAAATTCAATAAATCCCTGAACCCCTTCTAACACCAGTTTTATTTTTCAGTTCATGACAATTTCAATGTCTTGAACCGAAGGACTACAA
The DNA here is from genome assembly GCA_900302555.1 of Myripristis jacobus. Lineage (NCBI taxonomy): Eukaryota > Metazoa > Chordata > Actinopteri > Holocentriformes > Holocentridae > Myripristis > Myripristis jacobus. Next base: position 15,382 of record OMLB01051721.1, read on the forward strand.
GAATCTTAAAAAAATACACTACCAGTCAAAAGTTTGGACACACCTTCTCATTTAATGCGTTTTCTTTATTTTCATGACTATTTACATTGTAGATTCTCACTGACGGCATCAAAACTATGAATTAACACATGTGGAATTATGTAGTAAACAAAAAAGTGTGAAATAACTCAAAACATGTTTTATATTAGAGATTCTTCAAAATAGCCACCCTTTGCTCTGATTACTGCTTTGCACACTCTTGGCATTCTCTCCATGAGCTTCATGAGGTAGTCCCCTGAAATGGTTTTCCAACAGTCTTGAAGGAGTTCCCAGAGTTGCTGAGCACTTGTTGTCCCTTTTGCCTTCACTCTGCGGTCCAGCTCACCCCAAACCATCTCCATTGGGTTCAGGTCCGGTGACTGTGGAGGCCAGGTCATCTGCCGCAGCACTCCATCACTCTCCTTCTTGGTCAAATAGCCCTTACACAGCCTGGAGGTGTGTTTGGGGTCATTGTCCTGTTGAAAAATAAATGATGGTCCAACTAAACGCAAACCGGATGGGATGGCATGTCGCTGCAGGATGCTGTGGTAGCCATGCTGGTTCAGTGTGCCTTCAATTTTGAATAAATCCCCAACAGTGTCACCAGCAAAACACCCCCACACCATCACACTTCCTCCTCCACACTTCATGGTGGGAACCATGCTTGTAGAGACCATCCGTTTACCTTTTCTGCGTTGCACAAAGACACAACGGGTGGAACCAAAGATCTTAAATTTGGACTCATCATCGTTTCTTGGCCCAAACAAATCTCTTCTGCTTGTTGCTTTTCCTTAGTAGTGGTTTCTTAGCAGCTATTTGACCATAAAGGCCTGAT